>OX387251.1:2177564-2190064 GCA_947562095.1 Branchellion lobata | reverse complement strand
GATTTTGTTTTGTTTTAATGCAATTTTTTGTATTGCGTTGCATTGCATTAGATTGCATTGAATTTTATATCATGTTATTTTTTTGTATTCTTTTTTATTTTACTGTATTGTATTTTATTGTATTGTATTTTATTGTATTGTATTTTATTGTATTGTTTTGTATTGTATTAAATAAATTTTTGCTGAGTTTCAACAAAGAAGTTCTTTGGGAATAGCGTAGCTCATGTTACACTGTTTAGAAGAATTTATAAACTTACTCTTACATTACACGTACCAGGCAATCAAAGAAGCACCAGAAGGAGCCTCGAAAAAATGCGACCTACTACTTCAATGCACACGTCATAACAACATCCACAAAGGAGTCCAGTTGAAAATTCTATGCTCGCGTTTTTTAACAGTGTGGAATCGGCGCTATACAAATGATTAGAGTAGATAAGATTAGATTAGATAAGGTTCGATCACTACTCTTATCAATGCTACACCACCATCGCCTGAACTCCACCAAAACCACATAGAAAGCTTCACACCACTCCCAACACCACAAATATTCCTCCACCAAAACCAAACACCCCATGAATTAACCACCACTAAAACTAAATAATATCTACACTACCACCACCACCACCACTACCACCACCATCTCCACCACCACTAAAACTTAATAATATCTACACTACCACCACCACCACCACCACTACCACCACCATCTCCACCACCACTACCACCACCACTACCACCACCACTACCTCCACCACCACCACCACTACCTCCACCACCACCACCGCTACCACCACCACTACCACCACCACTACCACTAAAACTAAATAATATCTACACTACCACCACCACCACCACCACCACTAAAACTTAATAATATCTACACTACCACCACCACCACCACCACTACCACCACCATCTCCACCACCACTACCACCACCATCTCCACCACCACTACCACCACCACTACCACCACCACTACCTCCACCACCACCACCACCACCACCACCACCATCACCACCACCACCACCACCATCTCCACCACCACCATCTCCACCACCACCATCTCCACCACCACCACCACCACCACCACCACCACCACCACCACCACCACCACCACCATCTCCACCACCACCACCACCACCACCACCACCACCACCACCACCACCACCACCACCACCACCACCACCACCACCACCACTACTCCAAAAACCTCCAAACTCCTCCCTCCACCCACCTGCCACACTCCAACGACAGCGTTGGCGATGAGAATGAGGAGGATGACGAAGGGCTCGACGAAGGCGGTAACCTGCTCTTCACTCTCTTCGAACCAGGCCAAAATCTGTGTGTGTGTGTGTGTGTGTGTGTGTGTGTGTGTGTGTGAGTGTGTGTGTGTGTGTGTGTGTGAGTGTGTGTGTGTGTGTGTGTGTGTGTGTGTGTGTGTGTGTGTGTGTGTGTGTGTGTGTGTGTGTGTGTGTGTGTGTGTGTGTGTGTGTGTGTGTGTGTGTGTGTTTGTGTGTGTGTGTGTGTGTGTGTGTGTGTGTGTGTGTGTGTGTGTGTGTGTGTGTGTGTGTGTGTGTGTGTGTGTGTGTGTGTGTGTGTGTGTGTGTGTGTGTGTGTGTGTGTGTGTGTGTGTGTGTGTGTGTGTGTGTGTGTGTGTGTGTGTCTGTACAGGCAAAACAATGATTTTCTCTTAAAAAGAATAAAGAAATAGCTTAAATTGCTGCTTTAACTCGCCTTCAAAACAAAAATAAAAACAAAGAATAATAATAATAACAATAAATGAAAAATAAAAATAAAACCTCAATAAATGAAGAAAAAATCAGTCAATTACCATAAAAATGAAACAAAAAAGTGATAAATACTCTAGTTAATGAGTTAACGAATAGTCTTGTAGCATCTTGATACTACTAGAAACCTTAAGAGCCTTCTTGAACTTTCTGGAACTTCTCAAAACTTCTAGACACTTCTAGAAACTCCTAGAAACTCCTACAAACTTTTGAAGCAATCATCTCCGAATACTGCTGCCTAGCCCAATTTCCACTGACTGAGGCCGAACAGCTTTGAAGAAAAAATCATTTGAAACACCTTTCTAGAATGCTTGCCATTCAATAATAATTCTCATTTTTGTATTTTTAAAATATTCTCTTAAAAATTTTATTTCTAGTTCATTGAAAAAAAATCATTATTCTATATATAGACACACAATTTTGTTTTATTTATATATATTTCTAATTATAGAAATGGAATTTTTGTATTTATTATTTTTATTGTTTTTTTCTTCTTTCTCTTTAAATTTCTCTATAAGTTTGCAAGGCTTCTAGCAACGATCCAATGCACTAAGAACAAAACAACTTTTTAAACAAAAGAAAAATAATAAAAAAAAACGAAAAAAAAAATAATAAAACTCACAAAAAACAACTCTACCCAGCTTGCAAACTTCCAACACATGTATCATTGAGGTGGTAAGAGATAATCTTGTCTCATTTAATCCATTCTGATCCAATCCGTCTCAATCTAATCCATCCTGATCCAACCTATCTCAATCTAATCCATTCTGATCCAATCCGTCTCAATCTAATCCATCCTGATCCAACCTATCTCAATCTAATCCATTCTGATCCAATCCGTCTCAATCTAATCCATCCTGATCCAACCTATCTCAATCTAATCCATTCTGAGCTAATCCTTTCCAATCTAATCCATTCTGATCCAATCCATCTCAATCTAATCCATTCTGATCCAATCCTTTTTAATCTAATCTATTATTATCTAATCTAACCTAATCCAGTTTGATCTGGTACAGTCTAACCTGAGCCATTTTGGTTTGGTTCAATCTAACCTGAACCAATCTAATCTCACTTGAGCTGGTCTCATTTGTTCTCATTTTACTTAATCTCATTTAAGCCATTTTGATCCAACCTGTTTTAATCTCATTTTATAATCTAAGCTTTCTTGATTTAGTTTCGACTAATCCTTTCTGGTCTGGTAAAATCTAATCCAATTCAATCTGAGCTTGATTAATTTGATCTAATGAAAGCCATTTCAAGCTAATAGAATCTAATCTAATTTAATCTAATAATTTGTATAGCGCTGATCACAGACTGTTCAAAAGAAAAAAAATAAAATTGAAATCAATTTAAAACAAAGAAATATTGTTGGAGCTTAATGTATTTATAATTATGGAAAACAAAAAATTACGAAAATATACAAAAATATGATTAAAAAAACATAATTATAAAAATGTAAACAAAAAAAATAAATTCAAGCATGAAAAAAAAGAAATAAACAAGAAAAAAAAACAACGAAAACGATGAAAACAAAGATTACAAAGAAAATAAATAATACAAAGAATACAAAAAAGGTAACGCTAATTGAAGCTTTAATAACAGAATTTCTTCGTAGTTACCCTTGAAGAGGGTTGTTGAAACAACAGATTATGTAAACAACTGAGACATAACACGTCAAAAACGTCATAACAATTACGTCATGATTAACAACAACAACAATGGTAACAGAAGAAAGATAATAAAAAATAAATTAATATAAATAATAATAATAATAACAGGAAAGAAGGATAAAAATGGCAAAAGCCACAATAAAAACAACAAAAACACAACAACAAAAAAAACAACAGCAATAACAACAACAAAAACAACAACAGCAATAACGGAAACAAAAACAACAATTATAACATCAACAACAACAACAGCCATAGTCACGTTAAACACTCCATTAACTTTGAAACTGCCAAGCAGCACGCCAGCACTGCTCGTGCCTACGTTGAGTTAATCACATATTATCTTAATTTTATTTGGAACCATTCTTAATGCTAATCTAATCCTGTTTAATCTTTATTATAGTAAAATCTCATTTTAATTGGAATCTAATCTATTCGTCATGTTAATTTTATACGTTCTAATCTTAGTTAAATTCTAAAAAGATTTTTTTCATTCAATCCAATATATTTTCCTATTGATTTAACTCAACTTGATCTTAATTTTAATCTGATTCTGAGCTTAATCAAATCTTAATCTAAAGTTTAATCTGATTCTGAGCTTAATCTAACCTTAATCTAAAGTTTAATCTGATTCTGAGCTTAATCTAACCTTAATCTAAAGTTTAATCTGATTCTGAGCTTAATCTAACCTTAATCTAAAGTTTAATCTGATTCTGAGCTTAATCTAACCTTAATCTAAAGTTTAATCTGATTCTGAGCTTAATCTAACCTTAATCTAAAGTTTAATCTGATTCTGAGCTTAATCTAACCTTAATCTAAAGTTTAATCTGATTCTGAGCCTAATCTAATCTTAACCTTATGTTTCATCTGATTTTGAGCTTAATTTAATCTTAATCTCAAGTTCAATCTGATCTCAATCTTAATCTTAATCTGATCCTAATCTTACTTGACTATTATTTAGCTTAATCGAGTCAGTTGCATGAAGATTGCAGCGCTGTTTATGTCTTTCTCTTATTATTAATATTATTATTTGTATTATATTATCTATATATTATTTTGATTTCATTATTTTTATTATATTATTGTTATTTTACTATTTTTATTTTATCATTTTATATTATTTCTATTTTTTTCATTTAATTATTTTTTGAATATTAATTTCATTATTTTTCATGTTTCATTCCGAATTAATTGAATTTTCTTATCTTTTTATGATTTTTCAAATTTATTTTTTTTATTTCTCTTTATTTCTATTGCCCTCGAAACTTTTGTGCAAGATCTGCTTGAGTTATGAGGCTGAAGCTGATAAAAAAAAACTTTAGATCCAACAACCCATAATTACTATGGGAATATTTAAAATTAATCAGGAATTATTAACAATTAATATGAATTTATTATAAATTGATTTTTAATTTATTGAGATTTTTTTCTAAATTTATTTAAAAATATTTAAAACTATTAAAAAGTGATTTAAATTTATTAAAAGAATTTTAATTTTTTGGATACTAACTAAAATTTTTAATAATTACACCAGCATTATCAAAATAATAATGAAAATGAATAAGAAAAATGGATGAAGATGATTTTGAAGATGGATTCATGAGATGGATAGAGAAGGATAAGGATGGTTTTGAAGATGGATTCATGAGATGGATAGAGAAGGATGAGGATGATTTTGAAGATGGATTCATGAGATGGATAGAGAAGGATGAGGATGATTTTGAAGATGGATTCATGAGATGGATAGAGAAGGATGAGGATAATTTTGAAGATGGATTCATGAGATGGATAGAGAAGGATGAAGATAATTTTGAAGATGGATTCATGAGATGGATAGAGAAGGATGAGGATGATTTTGAAGATGGATTCATGAGATGGATAGAGAAGGATGAGGATAATTTTGAAGATGGATTCATGAGATGGATAGAGAAGGATGAGGATGGTTTTGAAGATGGATTCATGACATGGATAGAGAGGGATAAAGATGAATAGTAAAGAATGAAAGAATGAAGTTTGGATGACTGTGAACACGCACCGGCGTTGTACGGAGATGCAGTGTTGTGTTGAATGAGGCGTCATTAAAAATAAATAAATTACTGAAAAAAATATTTTGAAAAATACAATGGAGTGAAATTTTTAAATGAATTAAAAAAGTTTAATAAAATTATTTAATTGATAAATTAAAAAAATTTTAAAAATAGATTAAAAAAATTAAAACTAATAAATTATTTTTTTAAATTACTTTTAAAAATGATTTTTTTAAAGTATTTAAAGATCGAAATAAAAAAAAAGATATTATAAATAATAAAAGTAATAAAAGATTGACTGAAATGTAGAAAATGGCTTATGACAATATAAACAATAACAAAACTGAAAATAACAACAACAATAATAATAACAACAGCGACAACAATTCGGAAAATAGATTTTGTATCAATAGTAACAATGATAACACTAATAACAATAACAACAAGGAGAGAAATATAAAAACTTAAATAAAAATAAAATCAATAATAAAAACAACAATAACAATAATATCATTAATAAAAATATCAATAATAAAAATAATAAATAAAAAAATAACAGCAAAAATAATATCAATAATAAAAACAACAATAACAATAATATCATTAATAAGAATAACAATAATAAAAATAACAGCAAAATCAATATCAATAATAATAATTTTAATTTAAAAAATAATAAAACAAAAGACAATCATTACAGCATCATGAATGTTAAAGAACGTCTAATGGTCGCAGTTAGAAGGGGGTCGGAAGGAGGAGCAACGGATTGAACAGAAAATTGAATAAAATAAAAAAATTAAATTGAATGGAAAATAAATTAATTAAAATTAAAAGTAATTAAAATTAAAATTAATTATAATTATAATTAACTAAAATTAAAACTAATTAAAATTAAAATTAATTAAAATTAAAATTAATTAAAATTAAAATCAATTAACATAAAAATTAATTAAAATTAAAATTAATTAAAATTAAACTTAATTAAAATTAAAATTAATTAAAATTAAAATTAATTGAAATTAAAATTAATTAAAATTAAAATTAATTAAAATTAAAATTAATTAAAATTAAAATTAATTAAAATTAAAATTAATTAAAATTAAAATTAATTAAGAATAAACGGTTAATTATAGGAACTAAAGTAACGGTAAAGCGAAAATTAATCTGAAATAATTATTAGTAAGCTAAAATTTCAATTAACTTAATTATATTAACTGAAAAGTGTGTTTATCGAGTAACAATAGGCGAAAACTCAAATTTAGTAGCTTGAAAAAAAAAGAAAAAAAAAAGAAGTGAATTAAGATTTTTTAATTCGTAACAAATGATAATAAATAAATAAAAATAAAATTTATAAATTAATGGCGACTTGCTTAATTTAATTGGTAATTGAAGATGACTGTTCAACTTATTAATGAATGGTGACTCAATTGTTCAACTTATTAATTAATGGTGATTTAACTGTTCAACCTATTAATTAATGGATGAATTAATTTAATTGGCCCTAATTGGAAGCAAGAGTGTGTCACGCACGAATGAGATGATGGCAGCGGACAGAAGGATCTTGACAAGAAGGTCGTCAAACTGTTCCAGGATCAACTCCCAGATGGACTTACCTGTGTTGTGTGTTGGTTGTGTGTGTGTGTGTGTGTGTGTGTGTTTGTGTGTGTGTGTGTGTGTGTGTGTGTGTGTGTGTGTGTGTGTGTGTGTGTGTGTGTGTGTGTGTGTGTGTGTGTGTGTGTGTGTGTGTGTGTGTGTGTGTGTGTGTGTGTGTGTGTGTGTGTGTGTGTGTGTGTGTGTGTGTGTGTGTGTGTGTGTGTGTGTGTGTGTGTGTGTGTGTGTGTGTGTGAAGATGATGATGATGATGATGATGATGATGATGATGAGGATGGTGGTGATGATGATGATGATGATGATGATGATGATGATGATGATGATGATGATGATGATGATGATGATGATGATGATGATGATGATGATGATGATGATGATGATGATGATGATGATGATGATGATGGTGGTGAGAGTGATTATGACGTAGAGGATATGGAGGTAACTCACCTTCTTCAGTAGGAAGTTCTGTGAAAGATTTAATAATTTTTTAATTAAAATTAAACAAACCATAGAGTTAATGAGTTGTTAATGAAGGGATAATGAGGAATTTGTGATAATCACTAATTACAAATACATAATTAAGACCGTTGATAAGTTTGTTATCGCTTGTTTATGGTTATCAACATCGCTGGAAAATAAATGGCACTGACTCAAGAGTAATTCCCGCGCAAAAAATAACCTTTATTTTTAAAACATCAAACAAACGAAAAACAAAAGTCGTTTTCCCATTGAGACACAAAAAAACAAATAAAAAATTAAAAAACCAAAAGTTGAAAGATTTAACACTTAAACAAACAGAAAACATGATTTCAATGGCCTATCAAGCACCCAGTCGCCTTGTGGCTTGGCAAAGAATGAGAGTTTTCAATTGAAACTTATGCAAGAAGGCGCTATACAAATTATTAAAGAAGATTAGATTAAAAAAGAAAGATTCGCATTGAGAATGAGTCATAGTATGCAAAAGTTGGCGTCAAAATTTCTTATAGGAAATACACAAGGTAGGAGTAAGCTGGAAGATTATGCAAGAAGGCGCTATACAAATGCTTTGATTAGATTAGATTGAATTGGGTTGAATAGGTTTGGGATCAGAAAAAATCAAAATGAGAATATGAGTGGAGAAAAAGATATTAGTAGTAGAGAGATTCTTTCGTAAGTGAGGTGTGTTTGTGTGTGTGTGTGTGTGTGTGTGTGTGTGTGTGTGTGTGTGTGTGTGTGTGTGTGTGTGTGTGTATGTGTGTGTATGTGTGTGTGTGTTTATGTGTGTGTGTGCATGTGTGTATGTGTGTTTGTGTGTATGAAAAGAAGTGAGTAAATCCCAGCCCATCAAAGTACGTATCAGCAAAGCTCAGTATATCTCAGTCCATCTCGGCAAAGCTCAGTACACATAAGTACACTCCAGTACCTTCCAAAGGATCTTCCGAGCACGATGTTGATGGACCAACAAAACACTCGATGTTCACACATCCACAACTGACGTCTCACTCACGTCTTTCACTCGAACCATGCTACCGACCTACATTCCTTGGAACATTAAAGCCGATACCCTCCAGACGTGGAACCCACGTGTCTTACGAACGTAATCCATCGCCCTCTTGAACTTAACGCCACATCTCTCCATCTAGACACCTATCTATCTTTAACTCTTTCTATTTTTAACTCGTTCTATTTTAACTCGTTCTATTTTTAACTCGTTCTATTTTTAACTCGTTCTATTTTTAACTCGTTCTATTTTTAACTCGTTCTATTTTTAACTCGTTCTATTTTTAACTCTTTCTATTTTTAACACCAAAACTTTTTTTTATAACTTTTTCTATTTTTAATTCCATTTTTAACTCCATCTAATTTTAACTTTTTCTATTTTTAGCTTTTTTCTATTTAGTACTTTTTTTCAACTCTACCACTCTTATCTTGCAAAACATGAACCAATTAAATTCCTATACCACACCACCGCATCACTAATTAATCAAACCACACTTGCTCCCTCTCTAATTACAGTACCATCTTTAATTACAGTACCATCTCTAATTACAGTACCATCTTTAATTACAGTACCATCTTTAATTACAGTACCATCTTTAATTACAGTACCATCTTTAATTACAATACCATTTTTAATTACAATACCATTTTTAATTACAATACCACAGTTCTAGCTCCAATACCACATTATTCAAAACACACGCCTGAATATTTCAAGATGTATCGTGGCATATCAAGGCTCCAGAGCAGCTGATTCGTCATTTCACGGCGATGTGTTAGAGCTTATGGCCTGTTGCCTTAATGAACACCTGAGGCTGTCTCTGAATAAGTTGACGAGTTGCTTCAAAGATTTGAAGATTGTGCTCAGAGCGTGGTGTTGTTGGTATTGGTGCTGTAGTAGCAGCAGTTTTAGTAGTATTTATTGTTGTTGTAGTAGTATTTGTTGTTGTTGTAGTAGTTGTTTCAGTAGTACTTATTGTTGTTGTAGTAGTTGTTTTAGTAGTAGTTGTTGTAGTGTTTGTTGTAGTAGTATTTGTTGTTGTTGTAGTATTTGTTGTTGTTGTAGTAGTTGTTTTAGTAGTAGTTGTTGTAGTGTTTGTTGTTGTAGTATTTGTTGTTGTAGTAGTCTTTGTTGTTGTTGTAATAGTTGTAGTAGTAGTTGTTGTAGTAGTAGATGTTGCAGTTGTAGATGTTGTAGTTGTAGATGTAAAATTTGTTGTTGTTGTGGTAGTAGTAGTAGTTGTAATTTTTGGTGTTGTTATGAAAACTTTGTTGAAAACATTGTTGTAGGTGTAGCTGTTGTTTTTTGGTGCAAGGATTGAGTTAGCAGTTTCTGAAAGCATCATTGTTCAAAAGTTAATTTTCATCAAACAGCCTTTTTTGTGGCTGCGTTGAGGTTAATAGCTTTTATAAGTCCTTTGAATGTTTTTGCTTGTTGTAATAACTTTGGATTATCTGGTGAGCGTCTTAAAACCAGTGGACGTCCGAGGAGGTGGCAGTGCTGAAAAGAAAAAGCAGATAGGGAAGTCAAAGAGCAGGTACGAAGGTCAAAAAGCAGGTACGAAGGTCAGAGAGCAGGTAGGAAGGTCGAGAAAAGGTGCACCAGGCATAGAGACCGAGACCAGGTGTGTGTCTTTTGAAAACGTTTTAAAGCGGTCTAGAACAGATCGATATGATCCAAAGTGGGATTTACCTTGCTTGGCTGGGTCAGCAGAACAACTTCAAGAAGGTGTCGAGCTGTAGACTTTTGAAACTAGAAGCCAAAAAAACAAAAAAGAACTTAAGTTATAACTAGAACGAAGCTCGCACTGGAATGCTCAAAAGGCTGTTTTGGCTTTAAAAAAACTTTTCAGAACATCAGTAAGAAATGAACGAGATTTTTGGGTTTTGAAGAAGAAGTTGACGAGATAAAAGTAGTACTGAACAGAAACCTATTGAAAGCTTTCATCAGGTGAGTGATCTCGTGATTGGGATAGGCTTGGAAAGAGCATTCGAGACATCATGCTGGAGAGTTCGTCTGCTGTTGAGAAGAGGTGAGCGTTGGAGTGAGAAGAACAGTTGAGGAGAGGGTGATTTATGTGTATGGATTTTTCACAAGGGCGGCTGGTTGATGAGAAGATTCCAGAATGTTGATTGAAGGTCATGATGAGTGGCGGTGTGGTTGTTGTTGTTGTAGTAGTGGTTGTTGTTGTGCAGGTATTTTTGTCATTGTGCAGGTTTTTGTTGTTGTTGTTGTTGTTGTTGTTGTTGTGCAGGTATTGTTGTTGTGTAATGATTGTTATTGTTGTTGTTGTTGTGTAATGATTGTTGTTGCTTTTGTGCAATGATTGTTGTTGTGCAAGTGATTTCGCAGACGTTGTTGTGTCTGGGCAACTGGATGATTTTAACTCTGCGCCCCTTCGACGCTGTTGCGTTCGTTACTGCACCACTCTAACGACACAGAACCACCGCATAGGTTAACTTAAAGGCTTATTTAAAGAGACAATAATAGGAACACGAGGTTTTGTGTATACAGGTATATGGAACAGTTGTATCGGGAAGATTTGTTACAGAATAAATACCTCAAAAGGAATCAAAAAAACACCAGAAAAAAAAACGAGAACAACCAACATAACCCTAAACATGAGAACAACATAAAAACAAAACAAAAAATTTAAAAAAACACAAAAACTACAAACAACAAACAGCAAACAACAACGAAAAAACCAAAAACCTCAAACAGCAAACAGCAACAAACCAAAACACAACAAACAGCACCACAAACAACGCCACAAACAGCACGAACCATTGGGTCCATACTTTTCTTGGTGCCTCTTCACCTGTCCATCATCCAGACCGACCAGTTCGTCGGTTTGCAGGTACGAGAGAACGTCTTTGACGTTTTTGGCGTGTGCATCCTCCATGGCGAGGAGAGTCAAACGCGCGTGTTGTGGTTGTTGTTGTTGTTGTGGTTGTTTGTTGTCAGCGTTACTTCATGCAAAGAAGAACGCGCCAAAAGTTGATCGAAAGTTGGATATCCCGATGGTGGTGTTTAGAAGCAACCGCCTTGCGAAGCGTCAAAGCTCATCTTTTTAAACTTTCTATTCTACACGCCATACTGTGGGCCTAGAGCAATCGAATCTATTGCACACACACAGAAGCCTGTGTGAGGCTGTAGGCATACATTGTATGCAATCACACGCAAGTGTTCCTGATCGGGAAGATGAAGAAAGTTGAGGTATGGCTCTGTATAAAGTATAATCGAGAAAATTTTTCCAATATTCCTGATATAAATATGTATATATATATAAATATATGCAAATATATATATATATAAATCAATCAGTATATATTTCTAGGAACATTTTTATATAAACACACATACATATAAGAGTGTGCAAATGACTATCGACACCATGACCACTATCACTGATACAGACTATCAGGGATGCTGATTGTATGAGGTTGTATAGAGGTTGTGTTTGTATGAGGTTATATAGATTTTGTGTTTGTATTTAGTTGTATTAAGATTGTGTTTGTATTCAGTTGTATAGATTTTGTGTTTGTATTTAGTTGTAAAGAGATTGTGTTTGTATGTAATTGTAAAAAGGTTGTGTTTGTATGTAGTTTTATAGAGGCAGTGATCGTATGGAGAAGTATAGAGGTTGTGTTTGTATGTAGTAGCATAGAAGCATCGATCGCACGGAGATATATGGAGGCAGTGGGGCTCCTGCAGTTGCTAACTCCTTGGAACTGCTGTGTGATCGTGGCCTTTATATGAGGATACGCACCCTGAACGTTATACTCCGGTGAATAGTTTTGTGTGTGTATCTGCGCTTATTTTGGGGCTTGTTTGTGTGTGTATTTGCGCTTGATTGTGTGTGTATCTGTGCCTGTATGTGTGGTTCGTGTTTGTCTGCTTGTATGCCTGTATTACCGCGCTTATT
>OX387251.1:2142564-2167564 GCA_947562095.1 Branchellion lobata | reverse complement strand
ATGGAACATTCTATGGAACATTCTATGGAACATTCTATGGAACATTCTATGGAACATTCTATGGAACATTCTATGGAACATTCTATGGAACATTCTATGGAACATTCTATGGAACATTCTATGGAACATTCTATGGAACATTCTATGGAACATTCTATGGAACATTCTATGGAACATTCTATGGAACATTCTATGGAACATTCTATGGAACATTCTATGGAACATTCTATGGAACATTCTATGGAACATTCTATGGAACATTCTATGGAACATTCTATGGAACATTCTATGGAACATTCTATGGAACATTCTATGGAACATTCTATGGAACATTCTATGGAACATTCTATGGAACATTCTATGGAACATTCTATGGAACATTCTATGGAACATTCTATGGAACATTCTATGGAACATTCTATGGAACATTCTATGGAACATTCTATGGAACATTCTATGGAACATTCTATGGAACATTCTATGGAACATTCTATGGAACATTCTATGGAACATTCTATGGAACATTCTATGGAACATTCCACAGAATGTTCTGTAGACTTACCACGTGACACAAAATGTAACTCAAATACATTCTTCCAAATGTTTTTTTCTTTTTTTATTCTTCCTTATTCTTCCTCTCTTCCTTTTTCTCTCATATTCTTATTGGAAGAAAATGGAGCAAAATGAGAAGAGGAAGTGGAAAAAGTGGAATAAGAGTTAATTAAGATGAAAAGGAAACAAGGAAGGAGAGAAAGAAGAGGATGAGGAAGAAGATGAAGAAGAGGATGAAGAAGAGGATGAAGAAGAGGATGAAGAAGAAGATGAAAAAGAGGATGAAGAAGATGATGAAGAAGAGGATGAAGAAGAGGATGAAGAAGAGGATGAAGAAGAGGATGAAGAAGAGGATGAAGAAGAGGATGAGGAAGAGGATGAAGAAGAGGATGAAGAAGAAGATGAAGAAGAAGATGAAGAAGAGGATGAAGAAGAGGATGAAGAAGAGGATGAAAAAGAGGATGAAGAAGAGGATGAAAAAGAGGATGAAGAAGAGGATGAAGAAGAGGATGAAGAAGAGGATGAAGAAGAGGATGAAGAAGAGGATGAAGAAGAGGATGAAGAAGAGGATGAAGAAGAGGATGAAGAAGAGGATGAAGAAGAGGATGAAGAAGAGGATGAAGAAGAGGATGAAGAAGAGGATGAAGAAGAGGATGAAGAAGAGGATGAAGAAGAGGATGAAGAAGAGAATGAGAATGAAAGGAAGAGAAGGAGTAAGAAAAAAAGGTTGAAAACAAAAATGAGAAAAAAAAAGAAAATAAATAAATGATGTAAAAATGTGGAAAAGGGGAAAAAGAGAAAAAAAGAAAAATTAGTAAAAAAAAGAAGTAAAATAGAAAATGGAAAAAAGAAAAAAAATTATTAAAAAACTTTTGACTGTTTGCAAAAAAATTTTTAAAGGAAGAATCAAAAAAACAAAAACTTAAAAAAAGGAAAAAATATTTTGAATTTATAGACAATTAATGGAAAAAATTTAAAAAAAAAAACTTAAAATTGAATTAATTAAGAAAATTAAAGAAAACATTAAATTTTGAAAAATAACTCGGAAATTAATCAACAAAGGACGGATAGGTGAGGTAATATATAAAGGCATGTAAAAGGTCATGGAATGAAAATCAATAGACATAGGTGGAATTCCATGGCGGGAAGAAAAGGAGGGAAAAAGAAAATTTTTCTGTTTTTTTAAGAGATTTGAGAAAAGAAAAAAAAACAAAAAAACTCGGAGAAGGAAAAAATAGGCTTGGAAAAAATTCGGAAAATAGAAAAAAAAAGGGAAAGAAGGTAAGGAAGATGTGCAAAATATGGAAAAGCAGGGTAATGAGGACAAGGCGCAGTAGAAGTGTGCAGAAAACAGGGGTGGAAATGAAAAAAACAGAAAGTGGAGAGGAAAAAAAATGAGAGGAAAACGAAAAAAATAAAAATCGAAACAAAAAGGAACATTTAAAAAAAAAGAAGAAGGAAGAGATGATAATAAAAAAAGATGATGACGACGACGACGACGACGATGATGATGATGATGATGATGATGATGATGATGATGATGATGATGATGATGATGATGATGATGATGATGATGATGATGATGATGATGATGATGATGATGATGATGATGATGATGATGATGATGATGACGATGATGATGATGATGATGATGATGATGATGATGATGATGATGATGATGATGATGATGATGATGATGATGATGATGATGATGATTAAGTAGAGTATGAGAAAAAAATGCATGTGGCTGTTTAAAAGAATAGGAGGTGGAGGAAGAGAAAAAAATGAACAAAAATAGAAAAGAAAAAATGTTCCTGAAGCGATGTACCCTGGTAAGAATTTGTAATTATTGGGAAATAAGATAAATAAATGAATGAATGAATATATAAACAAATAAAATCTATAAATTAGTCAGTAATTGAGGTGAAAAATATTAATTAATAATGGAATTAATGAATGAATGAATGTATGAATGAATAAATGAATATTTGAATAAATAAATAGATGAATAAAGAGGTGAATGAATGAATAAAGCAATAAATGAAATAATGAATTTATGAATGAATGAATGAATGAATGAATGAATGAAGGAATGAATGAATGAATGAATGAAAGATTGGATGAATGAATGAATGGATGAACGAATGAATGAATGAATGAATGAAGGAATGAATGAATGAATAAATGAACGAATAAATGAATAATTAAATAAATAAATAGATGAATAAATAGGTGAATGAGTGAATGAATGAATTAATGAATGAATGAATGAAGGAATGAATGAATAAATGAATGAATAAATGAATGAATGAATGAATAAATGAATGAATGAATGAATGAATTAATTAATTAAGTAATTAATTAGTTTATTAATTAATTAATGAGCAAATGAATGAATGAATGAATTAATTAAGTAAGTAAGTAATCAATTAATGAATGAATCAATTAATTAATAAAATAATTAAGTTATTACTAAATTAATTACTTAAGTAATTAATCAATTAAGAAAGTAAGTAATTAATCACCTGGTTAGTTAATTAGTTAATTAGTTAATCAATTGTTGGATGAATGAACGAGCGAATGAATGAATGAATGAATGAATGAATGAATGAATGAATGAATGAATGAATGAATGAATGAATGAATGAATAAATGAATGAATGAATGAATGAATGAATGAATGAATGAATGAATGAATGAATGAATGAATGAATGAAGGAATGAATGAATGAATGAATGAATGAATGAATGAATGAATGAATGAATGAATAAATGAATGAATGAATAAATGAATGAATGAATGAATGAATGAATGAATGAATGAAGGAATGAATGAATGAATGAATGAATGAATGAATGAATGAATGAATGAATGAATGAATGAATGAATGAATGAATGAATGAATGAATGAAGGAATGAATGAATGAATGAATGAATGAATGAATGAATGAATGAATGAATGAATGAATGAACGAATGAATGAATGAATGAATGAAGGAATAGAAGAAATGCAACCATATAGAGGAACATAGCGGGCATAAAAGAGTTAATGTTCTAGAAGGTTCCATCACAAGCTGTGCAAACAAATGTTTGGTGAACCTGCAAAATAATAAGTTTTTAAGAGCTCGCAAAAAAAAAAGAAAAGTGATTTAAGACTGAGAAAAACAGGGTTTAGACATATGGAAAAAATAGAAAAATTTTCTTCGAGGATTCCTAAAAATATGAATTTAAAAAATTCCATGTGAAGAAATTGGAAAAATTAAGTCATATGCAAGAGAAAGCAGTAACATGGGAGTATTGGAATGTTTTTTGAATAGCTAATGAGGTAAAAAAAGGCCATTGACCTAATTGATTTATTGGTTGGTTGGTTGGTTGGTTGGTTGGTTGGTTGGTTGGTTGGTTGGTTGGTTGGTTGATTGGTGGATCGGTCTATTGATTCATTGGGTTATAGAATTATCATTTGTTGTTGTGATGGTTGGTAAAATTCTGTGGTGGTGGTGGTTGGTGGATTGTTGTGGTGGTTAATGGATTGTTGTGGTGGTTGGTGGATTGTTGTGGTGGTTGGTGAAGTGTTGTGGTGGTTGGTGGATTGTTGTGGTGGTTGGTGGATTGTTGTGGTGGTTAATGGATTGTTGTGGTGGTTGGTGAAGTGTTGTGGTGGTTGGTGAAGTGTTGTGGTGGTTGGTGGATTGTTGTGGTGGTTGGTGGATTGTTGTGGTGGTTGGTGGATTGTTGTGGTGGTTGGTGAAGTGTTGTTGTGGTGGTTGGTGGATTGTTGTGGTGGTTGGTGACGTGTTGTGGTGGTTGGTGAAGTGTTGTTGTGGTGGTTGGTGAAGTTTTGTGTGGTGGCTGGTGGAACCTTGTTTAAAGGTTGATAGATTTTATGTGGAAGCTGGAAGAGTATTGAGTCGTTGTGGTGGAGTATTGTGGGTGTTATCAGAGATGGTGAGTGGCGAGTTTAGGTTGTTTATGTGTGTTTTTCTGGCGCCCGGAAATGGTTTTTTGATGCTGACTCTGAAGGCCCAAATGTTCGTCGCGGGAGACCCGCAACAGTTTACACTTGTTCACTTTCACCACTGGGTCTGCAATAATGGTTTGGCGACCAAACTTCTAGTGGGGTCCGCAGACGAAGCCTTGCGTACTCTTTGTGCTCAAGTGAGACCAACGCATGTCATGTAGAAGGACTGGTTACAGACAGAGCAGCTGGTGTGATGAGTTGATTTGGCGTTAACCAACTTCAGTGAACTGAGATCCCCGATTCACCTCGATGTTCCACTTTCGAGTAAAACGTCGGAGAGGTAGGATGAGATTGACAGCTCCAGTTGAAGTACTTCGGCCTTTCAGTAGGGTGTGATGAATGGCCAGGTGCATTTCATGGCGCAGTTTTTATGAATCGTTTGAGTTAGTGTGTTATATGAAGACGGCATATTGCTAGAAACTTTGAAAAGGTCTCAACACTCGTCCAGCCGTTGTAAACCCCGCGGAGAAATGGTGGTTGCATATGCTGAATGCTGTGGTTGGTGGAGTGTTGTATGGTGGTTGGTGGAGTGTTGTGTGGAGGTTGGTGGAGTGTTGTGTGGTGGTTGGTGGAGTGTTGTGTGGTGGTTGGTGGAGTGTTGTGTGGTTGTTGGTGGAGTGTTGTGTGGTGGTTGGTGGAGTGTTGTGTGGTTGTTGGTGGAGTGTTGTGTGGTCGTTGGTGGAGTGTTGTGTGGTGGTTGGTGGAGTGTTGTGTGGTTGTTGGTGGAGTGTTGTGTGGTGGTTGGTGGAGTGTTGTGTGGTGGTTGGTGGAGTGTTGTGTGGTGGTTGCTCAAGTGTTGTGTGGTGGTTGGTGGAGTGTTTTGGTGTTATGTTCAGGGTTGAAGCTTTGTGTCATGAAGGTTTCTTAGCTCTTGTGGGGAGCTTGTATGAGAGTTGGCCTAGAGGTTGCGAAAGGCTTCAAAGAGTATTGCATGCTGGTTTCTGTGATGATTATGTAGTGGTTTGTGTGGATTGTTGCGTGTGGCTGGAGGAACATAAGGTGGCGTCTGGAGTGAGTGTTGTGCGAAGGTAAGTTGTTGGCAAGGTTGTTAATGTTGTAAATTATTCAGTGAAAAAAAAAGGCGCAACGAGGATGTCTGAAAAAAGGTTCACAGACTGGATAGAAGCTGTTCAATCGAAAACATTGGAATAAAAAATATTTTAAACTAATAATAAGAAAAAATATCAAATAAAAATAAACTATTTAAAAATAATATTAATAAATCGACATAAAACAGAAAAATTAAAAAATAAAGTAGAAAAAAAACAGATTTTGAAATCGCCGATGGCAAAACGAGCACTTTTCTATTAATTGAGATTTAATGGTTAGTATAACCTCAATGGATTTTCCTCAAATCGCAATTCTACGATTGTGTTCAAACTTATCTGTAGCTTAATTTTTGTTGATTTTATTTTTCTATTTTAAGTTGTTTTTATTAAAAATGTTATTTTCATAATTTGTTGTGATAAGTTTGTTGGTGTTTGAATTTTTCAATTGTCTTTCAAGAGTTACCGATATTTCGTAGAATAAATTTTTTGAATAGTGAATTAAGCGCTACGTAAGGATTGATTAAATCAAATTTGACGGCATTAAAATAACACCAAAGCCTCCTTGTTATTATTCTTCACTTTTTTTCAGTCTCTTTTTCATCTTCTTTCTCTTTTTTTTCTATCTCTTTTCTTTTTCCATTTTTTTTCTTCTTTTTTTTCTTTTTCTTCTTTTACTCCTTTTTCGTTTTTTTCTTCTTTTTTTTCTTTCTCTTTTTCTCCTTCTTTTTCTTCTTCTTCTTCTTCTTCTTCTTCTTCTTCTTCTCCTTCTTCTTCTTCTTCTCCTTCTTCTTCTTCTTTTTCTTCTTCTTCTTCTTCATCTTCACTACATTCACAGTAATCATGAAGGAGCCATTAAGACGAACAAGCAAATTATGAAAGTGGTTTCTTGTAACTTGAAGATAAGGCTTATTGTAGGCCTCTCCATTGGTATCTTAAGAATACTTTATAGAACTTTATACTTTATATTACTGAGTACTCAATAGAACCTACAAAAATTACCAAAAATACTGTTGAGTATGGGCTATGAAAAGTCGAATAATATGATAGCACAAAAAAAAACAAATATAATAGTATAAAACATAATAAAATTTGAGAATATTTTAAAAAAAGTTAATTATACTAAATATTTGAAAAAATTGTGGCCTCAAAACTCTACGGGGTTAATGCCACTATAATACAATTCGTTTTTGTATTTTATTGTATTGTATTGTACTAGAAAAATTGACAATAAGGTAAAGAAAACATAGAAAAAAAAGTTTAAAAAAATAAAAACAAACAAAAACACAAAAATTTATAACAATAAGTCATAAAAAAGTATTTACTTCACAAAAAACAGCAAGCAAGATAACAAAGAGAAAAACCTTCTGATTCTATGTTCCTCAAACTCAATCCCTCGAAATTTGATCTTACCTATTTTAACAAGTCTTCTCAACTTATTGAATCTCTTCTCTATTAATATTTCATTTAAACTTTCATTCGCCCCTTCTTCCACCCTTCATAACTTAGGTTTCACTTTTGACTTTTCACTTTCTTTCGTACCACAAATAAAATCTGTAGCTAAATCATTTTTTTTGTCTTTGTCGTAGCAAGCAACTGAAACTTTTTCTAGACAATCCAACCCTCAAACTAATAGTTTCATCGCTTATTTTTTCCCGTTTTGACTATTTCAACTTTTTATACTATGGACTCTTAGAGACCACGCTAAACCTTCTCACCAAAGGTTTTAATAGCGCTGCCAGCTTAGTTTCTGGCACTCAAATGTTTTCTCGTCTGACTCTTACTCTTGTCTATTTACACTGGCTGTCTCTTAAAAAACGACCAGTCTTCAAAATCTGCACTTTAGTGTTTAAAATAAGAAATAATTACTCACCAACCTACTTAGCTGACTTTTTTAAGTTGCCTTCTCGTAAGGGAGTGAAATCTTCTACTTATTCTCATTTTCAAGAATACCTTCCAATAGTACTCATGTTAAATCTGCACTTTCCTACTGTGGGATCCTTATGGAACTTTCTTCCTCCCAATCTCACCTCTATTACTTCTCTACTTTCATTTTGTAAAGCTTTTAAAATTTTTTTGTTCAAACAGTTTGGAACAGAGCGCTTTTGAACAGTGTTGAATCAGCGCTATATGAAAGATTTGATCAGATTAGCTTAGATAGGCTACCTAAGACTTCTCTATCAAATTAAATTTCGTCCCATCAATCTGATTTTTTTATATATTCAATAAAGTTCAAAAATTTAAAATAAAAAAAAAAAAGTATAAACGTAAAAATAAGTGAAAATTGATAAACCTTTGTCTACATTCCCTACATGTCTACATGTCTGCGTTAGTTTATAAAATATGGCGTTTAAACAAAATACTCGCTAGATGTCGTGTTCTTTAAAATGTTACGAAAAGTTAATTTCGAATTAAGTTTTGCAAAGTTTTATTACTTGGGAAAAACGAAAAATGTTTATGAAAATTAAAAAAAAAACAATTTTAATAGAGTTTCAGCAAATAGTGTTCAAATGATGTTTCCATACCTAAACCACAACACTTTGTCAATAGTACATTGATTTTTTATCACAAATAAAAAATAATTAATTTTTATTGTTATTTTTTATGTTTTATGAAACAACATTAAAAATTTAATTAACCCGGTGTTCTTACAAATGTAATCTTACATGCATGTTAAAAGTATATCTAGATGTAGATATAGATGTAAAAAAATACCGTTTTTGAATTAAAAACGTGTACAAATATTTCATTGTGTAAGTTTTTTTAAAATTTAATTCAAAATTTAAAAGAAATTTAAAATTGAATTTAAATTGAGAAATTTTGAAGAGTTTATTGGCGAAAATTGTACAGTAGTTTAATAATAGAGCTGACCTAGATGCCGAGTTACAGAGGTTTCTTTGTATGGCAAGCCGCTGTTTTATACACTGTGAGTGAAGATAGAAGTCCGTTTCTCGTTTCTTGTTCGCAAAGTTTTCTTTCTTCATCGATTGTTTTAATTAAAGTTTATGCTGTTTTAACTTATTTTAACTTTATATCTCTACATGGATAGGTTGATGAACTTTCAAGTGAGCTTCGAGCGGTGTTGATGAAGTTGTGAAATGAGATAAAAGCCAACAGAATTTGTTTGGAAAAGCTTCAACAAGATGAGTTCCAGCTTGGACGAGATTGAGTTTTCAAAACTAAAGGTTCGTTTTAATTTAAAAATAAAATATTAACATATATAAATATGTACAAGTACTGATTTAATCAAAACCTGATGGTAGTTGAAAAACTGGCTGAAATATTCACTACACTATTACTTTGATAATGATATAAATTCAACAAAATACACCAATCATTAAGTCTGATGAACATCAGGTTTCTATTATAAAAAAGTGGAATAAGATTATGGATGGTTTATGATTTATTTGAAAAAATATGAAAAACAAAATCCAAAATACTTTGGAAGCTTCACGCTAAATGAATTTCTTCACCACCTTGACAATCAGATTATTCTTTGTACTGAGCATTTTTATCTGGAAATAATTGTCAACCTATTCACCCTTGTAAGCTCCTATTTCCAAACTTTCTCGAAATAAAAAAGTTTATCTACAGATTCTAGAGTTTTTAATAAAAATTTCGTAAAATCTAGAAATCAAAAAATGAATAAATAGATAAAAAATTAAAGTTGACAAGGGTAGCTTGTTAGAAAAAAATAAAGAGGCAAGGACCTTGAAGATAAATAAGAGATAAATAAAATTAATTAGCATAAACATAATTAGCGTAAAAGTGTTTAATGAACATAAAAAAGCTGTGGGTGCATTGTGTTGTCATCATAATTGGCTCATTAGTGTGTCAAACTTGTTGTTCCTTCAACAATGGACTTTCAAGCCAGGCTTGGTGAAGTTAATAATCAATCATCCAGAATAATCTAGAAAGTTCTTCTGAATCTGTGGAGGAGAATGAATTTAGAGCCAAGAAATCTTAAAACAATAATGGTATAACTTATATTAGTTATGTATATAGATAAATTACCTTATAATAGCAAATGGTATTGTGGTAAATCTAAACTACAAAAAGTTTCAAGGCCACTCTCTTGTTGGATAACTTATTTGAAATGAAATTAATGAAATGAAACCTTGTTCACAAATGAAATTTTATTTATCAAGTGCCAAGCAATAAACTAAGATGCCCACAATTGAGTTCTAAACAGGCATAATCACAAATAATAACAAAGACAACTTGTTGTGATTAGCATATACAAAGGTAAAACTTGAATGAAAATTTAAACAAAGAACATTTAGGTTTCTATCATTGGTGGATAAGGTGTGTGGAATAGAAGCTAAAAGTTAAATGTGAATTAAAATTGTTGAATTATTGTTTATGGAATAAACCAGACAGCTTGGTGATGAATGAAGCATGTAGTGGTCAAAGCTATGGTGTTACTGCAGCCTGCTTCTTCATTCATCTTTGTATTCATTCCTGTTCATAGTTGAATAGTGTGATTTTGATGGTGTTTTGGGGATGAACGAGAAAGTTTGGTCGTGTGTGTGGTTTGATGCAGGTGGTGGTCAGGCATATTGTTAGAAGTGCAACCTGAATCTCCTTGATAACGTTATTTCGAACAGTCTTGCCCATAGTGGGCTGTGTAGTATAACGTAGTTGCAATTAAGTCCATCCTTTGCTGCATGGTTACTCAAGTTGGTGGTCATGAAGTTGAGGGCAACATTGAATGTGTGATGGAACAGAAGTTGCTTGACTAGATAATTTATTTATGTTTCTGTTGTGCAAAAAATTCACTCTCGGCCTTGATTCCAAATAATTGAAATCGTTGTTGAAAGAGGAATTGATATTTGAGTGTTCGTGAGCCTTTTGGAACCCGATACACTAAGGCAACCATAAGAAAACTGAATAAAATAATATTTGATTCTAATAAATTTCTAACTAATTATTTAAAAAAAAATATTGTTTTTAAATAAATTAGAACAAAATAAGCTAATTCAAAAAATGTTTTTAAATGGCTGTAGAAACCGGAACAACCAAAAATACAAAAAATTAAATACAAGTCATTATTATTAAATTAAAACGGTATACTATTTTTGAAATTCTGCGTATGAAATATACATTCAAAAGTTATTTCAAATATGTTTGTTTTGATGGAAATGCAATATTGAACTAGAGCGTTGAATTTTAAAGCGAAAATGTTAAATTGGTTAAGTCTGCCAAAATGGTAAACAAGATGTTATATGGATTGAAAGAGGAGCCATGTTTGGGTAGAAAATATGCAATATAACTCAGCCTCAAAATTATTTATTAATAAAACCGCAAGAAAAGTGATGTAGGGAAGATAAGGAAGGTGCAGAGGTATATCTAGGGTCTTCCTGTGAAGAGATAATGACTCAATGCTGTGAAAAGTTAAAAATCATGAAAAATTAATAGTGATAGTGAAGCGTTTAAAAATTTGAAAATTTTGAATTATGGACAGTTCATGAATGGTAAATCAGCGCGTAACAATTTTTAAATATTTAGATTAGATTAGACAGATTAGGTGAAAGATTAATAGTGGCGGCAAAGTTGTGAGAAAACTTCTGAACCATAGATGATAATGAAAAATGGTGAAATAAGATGGAAGAAATGTATTTTGAATGGTGAAATGAGAAAGACAGTACTGTTTAAAGTATTATTGATTTTTTTCATCAATAAACTCTTGCAAAAACTCTCATACTGTTGTACACACCTCTGTACTGTTGAACACAACGCTGTACTGTTGTACACACCTCTGTACTGTTGAACACAATGCTGTACTGTTTAACACAACGCTGTACTCTCGAACAAAACTCTGTACTGTTTAACACAACGCTGTGTTGTTGACCACACCGTTGTACTGTTGTATACACTATAACTTTTTGAATCTCCGTATTTTTAAGGGTTTTGTCTACAGTTCTGCTTTTTTACCATGCACCCAACCATGCATCCACCATGCATCCTACCATGCACCCAACCATGCATCCACCATGCATCCACCATGCACCCTACCATGCACCCAAACATGCATCCACCATGCACCCCACCATGCATCCACCATGCATTCCATCATGCACCTTTTGATGGCACCAACCAACTCTTCTGATATTGCTACTAATAATAAGACAAAATTATAATAGTAATAATAATAATGATTGCAGAAAAAATCAACCTTAACACAGCGTGTATACTTTGTAGTTTTCAAGCATGGTTATGTGAATGATAATTGGTGTTAATTAGGTTATTATCTCAGTGACAACTTTCCAATACTTCATTCTTATCCTCCTTTATTTCTCCTTGTAGGCCTCCCCTATTACAGCACCTCTCTTTGTTATCTTATCTATTGTTCATCATCATTATTAAATAATAATATTATTATTATTTCAATTAATATATTATTTGCTGGTTTTATTTTAATTATTATTATTTTTTTTTTAATAATAATTTTCTTTTTTCTTCTTATTCTTTTAATATTATTATTTTTTATTTTAATACTATTATTTATTTTTAATATTATTATTTTTTATTTTAATACTATTATTATTTATTTTTAATATTATTATTTTTTATTTTAATACTATTATTATTTATTTTTAATATTATTATTTTTTGTTTTACATTTTTTTTCTAATCTTTTTCATCCGTTTCCTATAAACCATAACCATTTTTAAACATTTATTAATCCACATTTTTTCATTTTAAGCTTTTATATTTTATTTTATTTAAATTTCTAAATTTTATTCAAAATTTTGAATTTCACCTAAAGTTTTAACTTTTATCATTCAAATATTTTCCATTTTAAGTTATTTCATTTGAAATTTTTAATTTTCACGAACCTTACTCCCTCCCCTACGTGATGCTAACATTTCCGACTCCTTGCATTTTTCCGATGCCATTGTGGTGTCTCGTGTTGCATTCCTGTGACTTCCATCCCTCCTTCTCTTCCTCCTACAACAACAACAAAAACAACAACAACAATAGCCTCTCTGAGGCAAGCAAGTTTGCAAACTGTGCGCTATAACAAATCGTACATTCATTCAAACTGTGCGCTATAAAAAATTGTACTCTCATTCATTCATTCGACGTCGTCATCATTTTTTTTCTGCAACAAAAACAATGAAACATCAATATACAAAAACGTCATTTAATTCCACAACAACAACAAATAACAACAGTCGATAACAACAATTTTTTTTACAACAAAAATAACAACAAAAACAACAAGAGCCAATTTTCAACCTTGCAACAAAAACAATAATCAACTTACTTCCTGCAACAACAACATCAACATCAACAGATGCATTTTTTCCTTCTCCACTCCTGCCTGACACCATTTTAACCACACCCACTCCACGCCAATCACCACTTTTCCAATGGCTTCCCTCGTGTTGTATTTCTCAAATTTTAAGTAATATTTCTCGTGTTTATGAAGTGGTAGTTGTAGTGCTTAAAATATTAATTTTGTTTTTATTAAAATTATTTAATTTATAATTACAAAATAATAATATTTTTGTTATTGTTATTATGATCCATCACTGCAGCTCTGCATATACTCAATTCTTCATATTCAACACGTTGAAGGCCTTCAAACTTTCCAGTGATATTTGTGTCTGTGTGCTTGTATCCTTGTGTGTCTGTGTGCTTGTATCCTTGTGTGTCTGTGTGCTTGTATCCTTGTGTGTCTGTGTGCTTGTATCCTTGTGTGTCTGTGTGCTTGTATCCTTGTGTGTCTGTGTGCTTGTATCCTTGTGTGTCTGTGTGCTTGTATCCTTGTGTGTCTGTGTGCTTGTATCCTTGTGTGTCTGTGTGCTTGTATCCTTGTGTGTCTGTGTGCTTGTATCCTTGTGTGTCTGTGTGCTTGTATCCTTGTGTGTCTGTGTGCTTGTATCCTTGTGTGTCTGTGTGCTTGTATCCTTGTGTATCTGTGTGCTTGTATCCTTGTGTGTCTGTGTGCTTGTATCCTTGTGTGTCTGTGTGCTTGTATCCTTGTGTGTCTGTGTGCTTGTATCCTTGTGTGTCTGTGTGCTTGTATCCTTGTGTGTCTGTGTGCTTGTATCCTTGTGTGTCTGTGTGCTTGTATCCTTGTGTATCTGTGTGCTTGTATCCTTGTGTGTCTGTGTGCTTGTATCCTTGTGTGTCTGTGTGCTTGTATCCTTGTGTGTCTGTGTGCTTGTATCCTTGTGTATCTGTGTGCTTGTATCCTTGTGTGTCTGTGTGCTTGTATCCTTGTGTGTCTGTGTGCTTGTATCCTTGTGTGTCTGTGTGCTTGTATCCTTGTGTGTCTGTGTGCTTGTATCCTTGTGTGTCTGTGTGCTTGTATCCTTGTGTGTCTGTGTGCTTGTATCCTTGTGTATCTGTGTGCTTGTATCCTTGTGTGTCTGTGTGCTTGTATCCTTGTGTGTCTGTGTGCTTGTATCCTTGTGTGTTTGTGTGCTCGTATCTTTTTGTGTCTGTCTGTTACTGCTTGTATGAGGGTGTGTGCTTGCACTCTTGTATGTTCATATATTCATATTTCTTTCTCCGCTTGTCTGTGTGTGTACGTCTGTGTGTTTTCACGCTTGCATGTTTGTGTGGGTGTGTATTTCTTCAAAACGGCTACAATCTTCCCGTTATATTTTGCTGCTACTGGCGTTACTGGTACGAGGAATGGAGGTTAGCGGGTGCAGTGTTAATTTGGCGCAGAGGCGAATGCAGTCATGTTTACAAGTGTTCCGAAGCTTCGCTGCCGTCACTGCAAAAGAATCTTTACAAAAAAATATAATACAAACACGAATATTATAGTGGCATTAACCCCATAGAGTTTCGAGGCCACACTAATCCACTACCTTCCTCATCCTTCTCCATCTTTCTTCACTCTTCTCATATACTTAATTTCAGCTCCTTAATCTTTCTTTAATCCTGATTTACAACCTAACCAATGATTTTCTGTGATTTTGGCCTTATTTTTTGGGGGATGGTTACATTACTCTAGTTGGAACTTCTTTGTTGCATGTTTTACTTTGTTTGTATGTTGCTTATTGTATCTTTAATGATCTTTGTTTTTGTGTTGCATGTTTTGTATTTATGTTTTTTTTGAGTCTTTTAAGTTCTTTGTGTGCTTGTTTCAAGTTTGTGTTGCCTATTTTATGTTGCGTGTTGTATGTTTCTTGCTATCTGTTGCTTGTAGTTTTTGCAAACCAGATGAATGGATTTTTGAAGGCTTGGTTGAAGTCATGAATGAATTAATTCATGAATTAGTGAACTAGTGAATTGATAACTTAATGAATGCATGAATTAATGAATGATTAACTAAATGAAAGTCAGTCTGTCACAACTGAGTTGAAAGAAAGAGTGAGCCTTCCGAGATATTGTTCTCTCTGCTGGTATATCCCTGGCCGTCACACACGCATACACACACACACACACACACACACACACACACACACACACACACACACACACACACACACACACACACACACACACACACACACACAAACACAAGCATACACTGTTAAATAACCGCCACCACCACCATCAATGATCCATTAGGCTAATACACTTTAAAAGCACACATTTGAGGCGTCATTTCAGACAATTAATTTCAAATAAATAAATAAAAACTTCACAGTTAATTTCGTTTTTTAATATTCATTTTTAATTCAGTTTTCTGATTTTTAAAGTTATTGTTTGCCTAACTCTTTTGTTTCAGGTCCCTGTTAAACAATACAATAGAATACAAATACGAATATTATTATAGTGGCTTCAACCCCGTAGAGTTTTGCGGCCAATAAGAAAAAAAATCCTTTTTATTTTAATTTTCTGTTATTTAAATCTTTATAATTTGAATTCTTTTTACGTTTAATTATTTTTTTTTGGTTCTCTGCCACATCATAGCTCCCTTCTCAGAAGCTTGCTTGAGCCTTCACAAAGCGTCCATAAACAAACGACGCTTGTTTAATTTGGTTATGGCTATGGTAAATATCAAGACCAGTGTTAGTATTTCTGATGACTAATTCACTCTTCCTCGCTCCTTCCTTCCTTCTTCTTTCCTCTTTCCTTCCTCCTCCCTTCCTCCTCCCTTCCTCTTTCCTTCTTCCTCCCTTCCTCCTCCCTTCCTCTTCCCTTCTTCCTTCCTTCCTCCCTCCTCCCTTCCTCCTTCCTTCCTCCTTCCAACCTCCCTCCCCCCTTCCTCCCCCCTTCTTACTCCCTTCCTCCTTCCTCCTCCCTTCCTCCTCCCTTCCTCCCCCCTTCCTCCTTCCTTCCTCCTCCCTTCCTCCTCCCTTCCTCCTCCCTTCCTTCTCCTTTCCTTCTCCTTTCCTCCCCCCTTCCTCCCCCCTTCCTCCCCCCTTCCTCCCCCTTCCTCCCCCCTTCCTCCTCCCTTCCTCCTCCCTTCCTTCCCCCTTCCTCCCCCCTTCCTCCCCCTTTCCTTCTCCTTTCCTCCTCCCTTCCTCCCCCCTTCTTACTCCATGCTCCCGATTCTACGTTACTCTTCCTTCTTCGTGCCATTGCATCGTGTTGCTGTTGTTGTTACTGTTTTACTGTCGTACTTCTTTGTGCAACCACATTTGCTCTGTTGTTGTTGAATCACAACGTTGTATTGTATTTTATTGTATTGTTGTTTTACTCTTTATCTACCTTTGTATCGTTGTTTTACTGTTTATCTACCTTTGTATTGTTGTTTTACTGTTTATCTACCTTTGTATTGTTGTTTCACCTTTGTATTTCTACTTTTCTTTTCTATTGTTTCAGTGTTGTTGTGCACACTGATCCTTTTCAAACTTTTTGATAATATAATTTTTTTAGTGTTGTTGTATCGTGAACGTGTTGTTTTAGTGATGCACCATTGTTTTTGTGTTGTTCAACTGTGAGCATGTTGTTTCTTTGTTGCCCTGTTGATACACTGTTGATACATTTTCATATGTTGTTGCCCTGTTGATACACTGTTGATACATTTTCATATGTTGTTGCCCTGTTGATACACTGTTGATACATTTTCATATGTTGTTGCTCTGTTGATACACTGTTGATACATTTTCATATGTTTTTGCCCTGTTGATACACTGTTGATACATTGTTATATGTTGTGCCCTGTTGATACATTGTTGATACATTGTTAGCATGTTATTTTCCTGTTAGCATGTTATTGCCCTGTTACTATCTTATTGCTCTGTTTATTGTTTCCCGAATCTTTCAGGCCGCTTGAAACAGGGTGTTTAAGCTTTGAAGCAGCGCCTGCACCCTTCGTAGGGGCTTCCAATGCACTTTGTAATGTTCTGTTATTTCTGCTGATGTCTTGCAACACGCCTTAACGTTCCTTACTCTTTGTTCTGGCTTTGTACTTTGTAGAAAGCTTTTTTTTTGTGTTTTAATGGGATGTAATGTTCTGAAAAGTTCTTTAACACTCCGTTATGTGCTGTAACATTGGCTTAAATACCGCAACATTTTCTTAGGTACTGTTACGGTTTTTAATTTTCTGTAACGTTTTGTAACACCTTCAAAAATAGTAACAGTTTTTTCATTGAAACTCACTCGTGGCTTGAACAGTTTTTGTTGTCTCGTCTGTCGCTTGTAGCTCAGGTGATGAGTAGTTTGGCTTCGGAGCTTGTGGCTCAGGGTTCAATTCCCGTTGGAGTTGGTTAATAAAATAAGTGCTGGCGCGTGTGCTTTGTTTAGCTGTCACGTGCTCTCTTTGTTGTCACAAGATGTCTTTATTGTCACGTGGTGTCGTTGTTATCACGTGTCGAAAACAAGTTGTCAAATTCTCTATGAATCTGTGGGAGGCAGCACTCAAACACAGGGCTTTGTTCTCATTCACAAAGAGAGAGACATAAACTCTCTTCCACTCAACTTCACTAACGTTCAACCTTGCTCTTTCTATTGTTCACTATATTTTATTTAGAGGGTTTGAGTTAATTTGTACTTGTTGTACTATTTAAAATCGGTTTTACTAATCATAATCGGTTTTACTAATCATAATCGGTTTTACTAATCATAATCGGTTTTAATAATCATAATCGGTTTTACTAACTATAATCGGTTTTACTAATCATAATCGGTTTTAATGATTATAATCGGTTTTACTAATTATAATCGGTTTTACTAATTATAATCGGTTTTACTAATTATAATCGGTTTTAATGATTAAAATTGGTGGTAGTAATTATAAGTGGTTATATTTATTACTCAATGTTAAATCAAACCTATTAACAATGATTATCGAACGTTCCTAGTCCCCCCCCCCCAGTGAAGCACCTCTAAAGTGGTACAAATGAAACCAGCATTGTGACTATTCAGAAATCAATTCTCGTTAATCTTTTCATTAAAACGTTTATTTATTTAATTTGAAAACCGGTTGAAATTTAAATTTATAATCAGATGGATCAGACGCACACTGTTTGTTGGGAAGCCTCTGAATAGCCTTGACCACAAGCAATTTGATTAAATGTTCATTGGTTTGATAGGTCCTCTTCATCCTCCCCCTCGTTTCCTTTGTTGTTTCAACACCGCCACAACTCTTTGTTCCAGAGCGGAGTGTGTGCATTTGATGTCTTTGTTTTTGTCCTGGTATCTGTGCATGTCTTCGTTAATACCTGCGTGTTTGTCCTTCCCAATGTATGTGTGTTTGTCTTTTTTATATTCTTTTTCTCTGTCTGTGTGACTGTTTATATTTTTCAGACACACAATACAAAATGATACAAAATAAATATTTCATCTGTATATCCTACCGATTGCTCAAAGCTCTAACTTCGAATTAATGTGGCTGCAAGAAAATATCCTTACCACTGGTCAACCAGTTCACATGATTTTCTCTCCATTTAACACCCACCTACATCACTTAGATCCTCTCACTCCAGCCCTCTGTTGCATCAGCCAGTTTCCTCAAACCTTTTCGCTCGCCCCCTTTTCCCATACCGCCCCTGACCCATGGAACTTTCTTCCACACAACCTCGTTCTTAAGTTTTCGCAACCTGCTAAAAACTCTTGCCAAGACCTTTCTCTAACTTGATCATTAATTGATTCTAAGCGACTCTGAGGCAACCTAGTTCGCGAACTGTGCCACAAATTGACAATTCATTCATTCATTCAGTATAAAGAATGGTCCATCAGCATAACGAATGACTGCTGTCATCTTCCCACCACGCCGCCTTTCTTAATATCCCCTTTATTATTTCCCTAATTGTACCTTTTATTATTCTAATTATATTTTCAAGTTCTCCCTATTATGGTTTTAATTATAATTAATTATGGTTTCAATTATAATTATTATGGTTTCAATTATAAATATTATGGTTTCAATTATAATTATTATGGTTTTAATTATAATTATTATGGTTTTAATTATAATTAATTATGGTTTTAATGAGAATTAATTATGGTTTTAATGATAATTAATTATGGTTTTAATGATAATTATTATGGTTTTAGTTATATCGATATATAATTCATCTCCTTAATATTCTCTTAATTATTTCACAAACCATTTTTCCAATGGATTCGTTTAATAATTATTTCTTCAGCCATGCATCAACTTTTTAATGACACATTGTTAATTTTTAATTTTATAATGTTTTAAAGTGCGTTTTATAATTATATTTATGCTTTTAATTACTCATTTAATTATATTTTAATTGTTTTTTAATTAATTAATTGTCTTTCAACTACACAGGATCCTGCTGGCATTTTCGACTTGATTGAAGTTATCGGCAATGGAACTTATGGACAAGTGTATAAGGTGCCTTTATCCATTTTTGGTACACACACACACACACACACACACACACACACACACACACACACACACACACACACACACACACACACACACACACACACACACACACACACACACACACACACACACACACACACACACACACACACACACACACACACACACACACACACACACACACACACACACACACACACACACACACACACACACACACACACACACACACACACACACACACACACACACACACACACACACACACACATACACACACACACAAACACCCACACACACACACACACACACACACACACACACACAAACACACAAACACACACACACACACACACATACACACACAAACACACACACACACACACACACACACACACACACACACACACACGCACACACACATACACACACGAACACACAGGCCATAAAACATCACTCTATCCCTCCAACACCTCTAGTGATTCAACTTCTTTGATCTTTCCAACTGTAAGAACCACAATAGTGTATCTTATGAAAACCTCCACAAAATCTTTCTGCCCTCCTTCCTTTCATCTATTTCCTTTTAATCAATTTTTTCTTTCTCATTTTTTTTCCACTCCTCTTCTTATTCTCTTCCCTCCCTCTTCCTCTCTTTCTTTTCTCTTTTTATTTTTTTCTTTTTCTTTCATTTTTCCTTATTTTTTCCCTCTTTTCTTTTCATTCATTTCACTTTTCTGTTTTTTTTTTTTTTTTTTTTTGAAAATTCTTTATTTTTTTAAATTATTTAATTTTTTTATATCATTATAATTCAAAACTCTAATTAATACTATTTTTCCAATGAATTTCAATTTCCTCTTAATAGTTTCAAATTACCAATTATAATTATCTCTTTATTTAAAACTCTACAGGGTTAATGCCACTATGATAATCTTTGTTTTTTCATTTCATTGTATTTTATTTTAATGTCTTATGTTGCAGTGTATTGTATCATATTGTATTATGTTTCACTTTTGATACCCACTGGATACTAATATCTTTTCACCACCCACCTCCCACCACTCCTCCAAACCTTTCAACCATCCGAAACCACATTAAAAGCATTCAACACATCAAAAAGCTTTTAAAATCTCACTTCCATAATCCACACCAGTCAAACTTCCAAACATTTTCGACTTTCAAACCCTAACCTTGCGAATCATCATCCTTATGCATACATTCATGCATCATGATGGTGTAAAACCCATCCTACAAACTTATTTAACCATTTATAAGAAATCTTACAGAAATTTTGTTGATGTCACTATAACAACATTCGTATTTTTATTGTATTTCCATTGTATTGTTTTACTTTTTATTCTAATGTATTTCATATTATTGCATCGTATTGCGTTGTGTTGTATCTTTTTCATGTACCTCATTGTATTGTATCTCAGTGTATTGCATTGTATTGTTTTGTACCTCATTGTATTGTATCTCAGTGTATTTCATTGTATTGTATTGTGTTTCATTGCATAACGTGTATTGCATTGTATTGTATTGTGTTTCATTGCATAACGTGTATTGCATTGTATTGTATTGTGTTTCATTGCATAACGTGTATTGCATTGTATTGTATTGTGTTTCATTGCATAACGTGTATTGCATTGTATTGTATTGTGTTTCATTGCATAACGTGTATTGCTTTGTATTGCTTTGTTACTCATTTTACCGTGTAGTTGTGCATTATATTGTATTTTATCTCATTGCATAGCGTTGTATGAAAGTTTCATGTTAATCTGGTTCTTTAACATTTTTCTCTTTATTTTCAACATTTTATTTTCAATTCTCTTCATTCCTTTATTTTCTCAAATTTTCAATTTCTTTTTTACTTTTTATATTTTATTTTTTTATTTTTTTTATTCTCTTCCTTTCTCAATTTCCTTATTTCCTTCCTCAAACCAATTACGATCTCCTTTCCACCCTTCTTCGCTCTCATATGCTTCATAACTCATACCTATACACTCATACACTCATTACACTCTGTACCGATCATATCCTGCATACACTATCTTTGCTACGTTATTCTTTGCAGTGGGTTTGGTGTTCTTTGGTATGGCGATGATGCATTGTTGTTGGTTGCTCATAACGATGAGTCAGTGTGAGCCACGTTTCATGCTGCAATGGGGGTTGCAAGTGGCAGTTCTTCTTTTCTCACTCATCCCTCACTCCTTTATTCACTCCATTCATTCATTCATTCATTCATTCCATCTATTCATTGCTTCCTCAGTTTCTTCATTCATTCATTCCTTCATTCATTCAATCATTCTTTCATCCATTCATTCTTCGTTCATTCAACCATTCTTTCATTCATTCATTCAATCATTAATTCATTTACCTGTTTTTTCATTTCTTATCTTTTTTATTCATTCATTCATTCATTTATTCATTCATTCATTTATTCATTCATTCATTCATTTATTCATTCATTCATTTATTCATTCAACCATTATTTCATTCATTCATTCATTCATTCTTTGCTTTCTTTATTCGCCCATCCCTTTTCATTTATAAATTTCTTCTCTTCCTGTCTGTTTTCTTTCAATTCTTCTTTCAATCCTTTTTTTTTTGTTCTTTTCATTCAATTTTTTCTCCTATTTTCATTCCATCTTTCATTTTTCTTTTTTTTTCTCTTTCTTTTTTTCTTTCCTTCTTCCTTTTTCCATGTCTTCCATTTTTTCTTCATTCAAATAAATGTGTTTCATACTTTTTCAGAATTTTGGAAATAGTGAATTATTCATGATCTTTCATAATCTCCATACTCTCTTATAATCTCTCATAATCTTTCATACTCTCATAATCCTTCATAATCCTTCATACTCTTTCATACTCTTTCATACTCTTTCATAATCTTCCATAATCTTCCATAATCTTTCAACCTTTCACACTGCCACACATCGTTGTCCCTGTCTAACAACAACAATAACAACAACAACAGCAACAACAACAACAATAACAACATCAAAAACAATAAAAATAACACCAATAACAGCAAAAAGAAGAAAGATCAACAAAAAATTTACCCATTCACCGCTCACGCATTGCCATTCACCCATTCATTCATTCATTCATTTATTCACCATTCACCCATTCACCCACCCATTCACTCACCCATTCACCAACCCAATCACCACCAACATCAATTAAGGGGAGTTGGGAGCTGTGCAGGATGCAATTAAAAACTACGTTTTTTATTATTTTTTTGAATTATTTTATTTCATTTTTTTTTTCATTTTATTTACTCCGAAATATCCTTTATTATTTATTTTTTCTTATATTCTACTTTTAAAAAATCTCATCAATATTAATAAATAATATTAATAATAATTATTATTAGAATAATTATTTTATTATAATTTTTTTTTCATTAATTTTTCAATATACATATACTTGTGTTTTTTATTATTTTTACATTATTGTCTCTATTATTTTTTCTCTCATGTCAATGTCTTTTGTGCTTGTCACACACGTTGTTTTATAATAATGATATAAATGTTGAAAAAAAATTTTTTAATAAAATTTTTCTTATCATTATTATTATTACTATTCCATTATTATTTTATTATTATTATTATTATTATTATTCATATTCATATTATTATTATTATTATTATTATTTATATTATTATTATCATTATTATTATAGTTATTATTCATATTCATTATATTATTATTATTATTATTATTATTATTATTATTATTATTATTATTATTATTATTATTTATATTATTATTATTATTTTTATTATTATTATTATTATTATTATTATTATTATTATTATTATTTTTATTATTATTATTATTATTATTATTATTATTATTATTATTATTATGTTGCGTGCCTTCTATCTTCTCATTCTCAATGCGCCCTCCTCAAAGGAACAAAAGAAAACACTACAAAACGAATGTTATCATTGTCAACAAAAGATCAAAAATAAAATCAACAAAAAATCAAAAATAAAATCAACAAAAGATCAAAAATAGAATCAACAACAGAAAAAAAAAAAACTTACAAATAACAAAAAAAAAAACAGAAAAACATTACACCAAAGCACCGAAACAAAAGCGAAAAAAAAGATTAGATATTGAATCAGAAGTGCATTGAGGCCAACAAAAAAACAACCACTCTCTAAAAACCAACAAAAACAACCACTCTCTAAAAACCAACAAAAACAACCACTCTCTAAAAACCAACAAAAAACAACCACTCTATAAAAACCAACAAAAAACAACCACTCTATAAAAACCAACAAAAAACAACCACTCTATAAAAACCAACAAAAAACAACCACTCTCTAAAAACCAACAAAAAACAACCACTCTATAAAAACCAACAAAAAACAACAAATCTCTAAAAACCAACAAAAAACAACAAATCTCTAAAAACCAACAAAAAACCTAAAAACACATTTCACCAATAACTACAAAAAACTGCACCAACAAAAAAATCAGTAATTAAAAAAATTAAAATCAAACAAAAACAAATACAAATGACACTGATGAAAACAACGTCAAACAACAGAAAACATTAACAAAAATATCAACACAATACAAAAAAATCGAACAACACAAACACAAACAACAACAACAAACCGTAACGAAAACACACCACACAGGGCAGGATCACAAGAACAGGACAGCTGGCTGCCATCAAAGTGATGAAGATTACTGAGGTTGTTGTTGTTGTTGTTGTTGTTGTTGTTGTTGTTGTTGTTGTTGTTGTTGGTGGTGGTGGTGGTGGTGTCGTTGTTGGTGTTGGTGTTGGTGTTTTTGAGGTTGGTGGTGTTGTTATTGTTGTTGTTGTTGGAGTTGTTGCTGTTATTTTTGATGTTGGTGTTGTTGTTATTGACGTTTTTGTTGTTGTTATTGACGTTGTTGTTGTTATTGACGTTGTTATTTTTGTGGCAGGTGTTATAGTTGTGGTTGTTTATGTTGTTGTTAGTGTTGTTGCTGCGTTTGTTGTTAGTTTTTTTTGGGTTTTAGTAGTTGTAGTTTTTTATTGTTGTTGTTGTTAGTGTCGTTGGTGTTTTTTTATGGTTTTCCGTTGTTATTCTTTTATTTTTTTTTCGCTGTCGTTTCTGAAACTCCACATCAACACTGGATTTTGTACACTGTGTATACAAACAGATCGTCTGATCTCTTCACTAATCAAACTAATCTTTATTATAAAGCTATTTCACTTATTTTCATTTGCTTCATCATAGTCATTATCATTTTCGTCACCATCTCCGTCATCATCAACGTCATCATCAACGTCATCATCCTCATCATCATCATCATCATCATCATCATCGTCATCATCATCATCATCATCATCATCATCATCATCATCATCATCTTCATCATCATCACCATAAATTGTGTCACATCTCTTTGATGATGTTGATGTTGGCATTGGCCTTCAATTATTTTTGTTATTCATAATAATAATAAAAAAACTGCTGATGATAATGCAACAAAAAAATAAAAACAGAAAAAAAACAACATAAATAAATAAAATTAATAATAAAAATAATAAAAACAACAAAAATAATGAAAATATAAAAATAAAAAATAATGACAATACTAGTACTGAATATTATAAAAAAATATTATTTAAGTTTGTAATAAAAATAATAAAAGTAAAAAATTTG
>OX387251.1:2127564-2137564 GCA_947562095.1 Branchellion lobata | reverse complement strand
TTTTTTTTTATTAACTTATTTATTCATTTTTTTAATATTTATTTTTTATTATTCATATTTTTTATATAGTTATTTTATCATTATTATTATTTTCTAAATGTTTATGAATACATAAAAATGTTTTTCCTTCAAATTTCAACACAAAGCGTTTTTTGATTTTTTATTATATCAAATACTGGAAAACAAAATATAACACTGTCCCATCATCATCATCATCATCATCATCATCATCATCATCATCATCATCATCCTCATCATCATCGTCATCATCATCATCATCATCATCATCATCATCATCATCATCACCATCATCATCATCATCTTCATCATCATCCCCTCACAGTACTCCCACCACAGGAACATAGCTACTTATTATGGAGTATTCATCAAAAAAGGTTTTTTTCACTACTACAATTATTTCAATATTTAGCCACACCACACCACATCACTACACCACACCACACCACACCACACCACACCACACCACACCACATCACTACACCACACCATACCACACCACACTACATCTCACCAAACTACATCACACCACATCATACCACACCACACCACATCATACCACACCACACTGCACCACACCACACCACATCACACCACACTGCACCACACCACACCACACCACACCACACCTCACCATACCACACCACACCACACCACCACAGGCTCAGGCAACAAGGGGGACCAGTTATGGTTAGTTATGGAGTTCTGTGGCGCTGGATCGGTCACCGAACTAATCAAGGCCACTAAAGGTGGTGGTAGTGGTAGTTTTGAAATGGTTGGGTGCACTTATGAGTGGTTGGTTGTGGTTGTGAGAGGTTAGTTGTAGTTGTGAAAAATCTGTTGATGCAATATGTAGTTTTGAGTGGCTGTAACAACGACAAAAAAACAAACAACACTCCGTCTGCCATATGAAACCAACAACACCACCACGTGACACCAACACCATCACGTGACAGGATGCAGTCTGAGGGAGGACTGGATCGCCTACATCTGCAGAGAGGTTCTCAGAGGCTTGTCTCATCTCCATGCCAACAAGGTGTCTATGACGTGTGTGTCATGTGACGTGTGACATGATTAGACTACTCGTGTCACTTTGCTTCTATGACGTGTGTCATTGCGCTATAAATAGAGTTTCACTAATTTTTAACTCACCGCCAAGTGACACAACCACACCACCGCAACGTAACATCACCACACCACACACCACGTGACGCAACCACACCATCACCACGTGACCAGGTCATTCACAGGGACATCAAGGGCCAAAACGTTTTACTAACCGAGAACGCTGAAGTCAAACTAGGTCAGTAGGTCATCCTTGAATAGTTTTTAGATGCGTTGCTTGTGTCATTGCCTATTGCCATGGTTTTCGGAAATTTTTCTCAAGGATTCATCATTCAGAGAGTTTTATCAGTTTATTGGTTATTATTATTACTATTTTTTTCTACTATTAACATTATTATTTTTTTTAATTCAAATTTTTTTTCGTGGCTTTGAAACTACGAGGTTATTGCCACTTCAATAATATCTGTATTTGTTTTGTATTGTATTTTATTATTATTATTACTATTGTTATTATTATTATTATTATTATTATTATTATTATTATTATTATTATTGTTATTATTATCATTATTATTATTATTATTATTATTATTATTATTATTATTATTATTATTATTATTATTATTATTATTATTATTATTATTATTATTATTATTATTATTATCATTATTATTATTATTTATTTTATTTTTATTTTTATTATTTTTACAATAAAATACAAATACGAATATTATTATAGTATCATTAACCCCGTAGAGTTTTGAGGTCAATATTATTAATATTAATAAATAATAATGATAATAATAATAATAATAATAATAATAATAATAATAATAATAATAATAATAATAATAATAATAATAATAATAATAATAATAATAATAATAATAATAATAATAATAATAATAATAATAATAATAATAATAATAATATTATTATTATTATTATTATTATTGTTTTTATTATCATCATTATCATTATTATTTTCATTATTATTATTATTGCTATTTGCAACTCCACCTGATGACTCATTAACGCTTAAAAGTGGACTTTGGTGTGAGTGCGCAGCTGGACAGGACCATCGGCAGGAGGAACACCTTCATCGGGACCCCTTATTGGTGCGTGTGTTCGTGTGTTTGTTTGTTTTTGTTGCTGTGTTTGTTTGTTTGTTTGTATTTGTTGCTGTGTTCGTGTGTTTGTTTGTATTTGTTGCTGTGTTTGTTTGCTTGTTTGTGTTTGTTGCTATGTTCGTGTACGTGTGTTTCTTTGTGTTTGTTGGTGTGTTCGTGTATGTGTATTTGTTTGTGTTTGTTGGTGTGTTTATATGTGTTTATATTTTTGTGGGTGTGCTCATATGTTTATTCAGTTTTTTTTGGCGGGTGTTTGTTAAAATAATATAAAACAAATTGAAACCTCAAAATAAATATTAAACATTAAAAAATGAATAAAATGAATAAAATTAATCATAAAAAATAATGAGTTAGTTCTTTCAGAATGATTTTAAATGAAATATTTCAAAAGTATTTCAAATATTATATATATAACAGATATTTCTAATTTAAATATTTCGAAAATAAAATTAATCTTAATGTTATTTCAAAATACCCACCACAGGATGGCTCCAGAGGTGATCAGGTGTGAAGACAACTCCCATGCAACATACGACTGCAAGGTCTGCAAGCATTCATTCATTCCTTTGACCATTCCTTCCTTCATTCAATAATTCATTCATTAATTCATTCATTTATTTTTTCATTCATATATTCATTCATCCATTCATTCATTTCATTGTTCATTCACTAGGTAGTTGATTCTTATTCACTTTTTTATTCATTCATTGAATCCTCCATCCTTCCTTTACTTAACTCTTTCCTTCTTCCTCCCTCCTCCTCCCTCCTCCCCCCTCCTCCCTCCTTCCCCCTCCTCCCTCCCTCCTTCCCCCTCCTCCCTCCCTCCTTTCTCCTCTTCCCTCCTCCTCCCTTTTTTCTCCTCTCTCTCTCTTCCTTTTTCTTTCCTTTCTCCTCTTTCCTTCCTTCCTCCCTCCTCCTCCCTTCCTCTTTTCTCCTCCCTCCGTCTTCTTTTTTCCTTCCTTCTCTCTCTTCCTTCCTTCTCCTTCCTCCCTCCTCCTCCTCCCCCTTTTCAGAGTGACTTGTGGTCATTGGGCATCACGGCCATTGAGATGGCTGAAGGGAAACCACGTTAGTTCTCTTGTTGTTGCTGTTGCTGTGGTTGATGTTTTATATTGTTTACCTGGCTGCTGCAGTTATTCCTGTTGTATGTTAGTTATGTTGCTGTTATTGTTTTTTCATTCATTTTTTTGCCGTATAGCGGTTTTGTCTGATATGAAAAATAACCCTAAAAATAATAAAAATTCGCTTTAAAAAAAAATTCTACTAAAAAATAAAATAAAAAAAATAAATTCAGTTCAGTTTTTTTACTATAAAAAGAAAAAAATAGTATAAATGAAATAAAAACACAACACCACCCAACAACACCCCCAAAAAAACCACCAACAGCACCACCCAGCAACACCACCCAACAACACCACCCAACAACACCACCCAACAACACCACCCAACAACACCACCCAACAACACCACCCAACAACACCACCCAACAACACCACCCAACAACACCACCCAACAACACCACCCAACAACACCACCCAACAACACCAACACCACCCAACAACACCACCCAACAACACCACCCAACAACACCAACACCACCCAACAACACCACCCAACAACACCACCCAACAACACCAACACCACCCAACAACACCACCCAACAACACCACCCAACAACACCAACACCACCCAACAACACCACCCAACAACACCACCCAACAACACCGCTCAACACCACCACCTAACAACACCACCCAACAACACCCTCCATCAACACCACCCAACAACACCACCCTCCAACAACACCACCCTCCAACAACATCACCCTCCAACAACATCGCCCTCCATCAACACCACCCTCCAACAACACCACCCTCCAACAACACCACCCTCCAACAACACCACCATCCAACAACACCACCATCCATCAACACCACCCTCCAACAACACCACCCTCCATCAACACCACCTTCCAACAACACCACCCTCCAACAACACCACCCTCCAACAACACCACCATCCAACAACACCACCCTCCATCAACACCACCCTCCAACAACACCACCCTCCAACAACACCACCCTCCAACAACACCACCCTCCAACAACACCACCCTCCAACAACACCACCCTCCAACAACACCACCCTCCAACAACACCACCATCCAACAACACCACCCTCCATCAACACCACCCTCCAACAACACCACCCTCCAACAACACCACCTTCCATCAACACCACCCTCCAACAACACCACCATCCATCAACACCACCCTCCAACAACACCACCCTCCAACAACACCACCATCCAACAACACCACCCTCCAACAACATCACCCTCCAACAACACCACCCTCCATCAACACCACCCTCCAACAACACCACCCTCCATCAACACCACCCTCCAACAACACCACCCTCCAACAACACCACCATCCAACAACACCACCCTCCAACAACACCACCCTCCAACAACACCACCCTCCAACAACACCACCTTCCAACAACACCACCCTCTAACAACACCAACCCCCGCAGCGCTGAGCGAGTTGCACCCGATGAGGGCTCTTTTCCTCATCCCCCGTCATCAAGCCCCCTCCCTCAAACACAAAAAATGGTCAACTTTTTATTTTTTTGTCATTTATTTTTCTATTTTCATGTCATTTTTCATTATTATTTTTTTCTCTATTCATTCTTATTTTTATTTTCTTTTTTTCTTATTTCCTTTTTTTTTTTTAATTTTTTTTTTTCATAATATTTTCGTTCCTACTTTTTCCTTCTATTTCCACCCTCTTTTTAAATATAATTTTATTTATTTATTATTATTATTTTTTTATTCTTTTTTCCATTTTTTTTCTTTTAGCAAGCCGTTAAACTGCCGCCAACCACACTAACCACCACAACGTATCAAAAGCCATCTTCCCAACACAAACCACACCACAAACAGTATAACCTCAAAACCACACCAAACCTTATACAACTCCAACCGAACCACAAACCATTTCAAACTTCAACTACACACTTACCACAACCCACTCATAAACCACCCACAAACCATCACAAACAACCATAAACCACCCAACCACAAACCACTACAACTATAACTCCGCAGTTACCACAAAACACTGCACCCACAAACCACCCACAAACCACCTAATCACAAACCACCCAACCACAAACCACTCAACCACAAACCACCCAACCGCATCCCCACCACAGGTCAAGCAAGTTCAGCGCCTTCATTGAGGCCTGCCTACACAAGGAACCCAACAAGAGGCCATCCACTGAAGAGCTTCTCAGACACCCCTTTCTCAGGTGCTGGAGGTGGTGGTTGTGGGGGTGCTTGGGGTGATAGGAATGGTGGTGATGAGAGGGATTGTGGTGATAATGGTGTTATAATAATTTTATTTTATTTTATTTCAATTATGTTTAGTTTTAGTATGACTGAATTTAAATTTTGTTATAGCCCACAATTTGCAAACCTGGTTGTCTCAGTGGCAGTAGTGGTAGAATTCTATCCCTTGCTTCCGTACTGCCGTCATCATTCATTGATTTACCAGTAGTAGGAGTAGTAAGGGTAGTGGTAGCAACACCAGCAGTAGTAGCAGCTGGACACACACATGCACACACACACACATGCACACACACACACACACACACACACACACACACACACACACACACACACACACACACAAACACAGGGACATGCCGACAGAGAGGCAGGTCAGGGCACAGATGAAGGAACACATTGACAAACACCGCAGAAGCAAGAGGCGTTAGTTGATAACGACCAACAACAACAATCAATTTTATTTTATTTTCTTTATCACTGATTATAAATAATTATTCGATTTTTATATCTTATTAATTAATTTATTTATTTTAATTTTTTTTTCATTGTTCTATAGAATAGTTACTTAAATTCAAATATGAACAAATTGATTCACTCATGGTGTCTTCACTCGTCCATCTTTGTCTCCATGCCAGTTTCAATATTATAACTATCAATTCCTATTTCGGTTATGTTTTGTGTTTCCAAATTATATATAATATAATAATAACAATAATAATAATAATAATAATAATAATAATAATAATAATAATAATAATAATAGTAATAGTATAATGTAACAAAATTGTTCATTTTATAATAGGGTATAAGATAATTAAATTTAATGTAATATGATATAAAACTTTATATTGTTTCATATTATATTATAATGTTTCATATTATATTATATTGTATAATATTATATTATATTGTATTATAATATAATGTATTATAATATTTTATGTTATATTATATTATATTATATTATATTATATTATATTATATCATATTATATTATATTGTTTTATATTATATTATATTATATTATATTATATTATATTATATTATATTATATTATTTTATATCATATTATATTATATTATGTTATATTATATTATATTATATTATTATATATTATATTATATTATATTATATTATAGTATATTATAATATAGTATAATATATTAGCTGACCTCTTCCACAGCGGAGGACATAGAGACCGATTATGAGCACGAAAACAGCGAAAACGAGGAGGAGGATGGCAACGAGGAAGAAAACAAGTGGGTGGTGATGATAATGATGATGATGATGATGATGATGATGATGATGATGATGATGATGATGATGATGATGATGATGATGATGATGATGATGATGAGGAGGAGGAGGATGATGATGATGATGATGATGCTATGTTACTTGTGGTGACGACAATGATTTAATTTCAACAACAACACCAATCCACCCACCACAGCAACGCCATCTCCACAACAACAATAGCATGACAAACACCCCCACCACAACCCCCACCACCACAACATCCATCACAACAACTACAACCACCACCACAACAACCCATCACCACAACACCAAACACCACAACGACCACCACAACAACACCCACCACTACCACAACAACAACCTTCAAAACACCCACCACCACAGCAGTTCTCCTCTCCACGTGCCTGGAGAGTCGACATTACGTCGCAATTTCATGCAGCTGCAGGCTGGAGAAGACAGAAAAGCACACCACAGGAAACCCAACCCCTCCTCCAACCACCCCCCATCCAACCACCACCCCCCATCCAACCACCACCCTTCCAACCCCCCTAAAGCCCTCTTCCCTAACAAGTTTGTGGCTCCGGCTTCAAGGGCCACAGCGGCGGTGGCGGCCGTTCATAAGACCCCCTTCGGACCTTCCCGCAGGGCTCAACCCGCTCCTGCAAACAACTTCAACAGAGTCCATCAGCAATCTCCCATCAGACAACAACAATCTCCCCTCAGACAACAACCGCAGCAATTCCGTATTAACAACCTCAACAACCTCAACAACAACAACAATCTCAACATCAACAACAACAACGACAACAAAAACAGGAAGGCTCTTGAGAATGAGAACATAAAAAAATTGACGAAGCCGCAACAACTCCACCGCCTCGAAAGGGGCAACAACAGGAGGAGCGCTCGGGAACTCGGCAGGAAACACAATGATGATGATGTCACAAATGACCTCATCATTTCCAGGTTAAACAACAACAACAACAACAACAAGCCACTCAATAAGAACCAGAAAATCAATGAGAACAATAAGAATAACAATTTTATTGTTTTCAATAACAATGTTAGTAATTTAAATAATAATAATAATAATAATAATAATAATAATAATAATAATAATAATAATAATAATAATAATAATAGCAATGGAAGTGATGGTAATAGTTCTCATCAGTTTGGTCTCCAGGCTAGATCTTCTATAAACTTCCACCATCCAGCTAGATGTATGTTTGGGTGTGTGTGTGTGTGTGTGTGTGTGCGTGTGTGTGTGTGTGTGTGTGTGTGTGTGTGTGTGTGTGTGTGTGTGTGTGTGTGTGTGTGTGTGTGTGTGTGTGTGTGTGTGTGTGTGTGTGTGTGTGTGTGTGTGTGTGTGTGTGTGTGTGTGTGTGTGTGTGTGTGTTTGTGTGTGTGTATGTTTGTGACTCAAGACCACCACACCACAGCACACCAGTCCAGCTCCCCAGTAGACCACAGCGACTACGACAACCACCTCAACTACAAATACGACAACAATAACAGCAACAACATCAACAATAATATTAAAAACATCAGCAACAATAATAAAAACCTCAACAACAACAATTACAAAAACAACAACTACAATAATATAAATAATAAACGCAATGACGACAAACACTTCAACAACGACATCCACGCCAAATACAACAAACGCGCCGATCATGAGGTGAACATCAAACAACAACAAAACAAACAACTCCACAACAACAACACACCACCTCGCAACGTCACACCACCGAACAACATTTACCGCCAAAAAGTTGTTCGACCTCTTTTAACGACCTCAGATATAAATAGGTCATCCAAGTTTTCCTCTTCTTTCGGTCAAGCTTCCAACCAATCACAGCTCAGAAAAAGTCAACACGCCCCGCCCCCTGGTGAAGTGATATATAAGCCGCCGCCCATGAAGATCCTCCGTGAGTTTTTGTTGTTGTTGTCTTGTGGTGCTTTCAGCTTTTGCAACAGGAAATTGACATGACATTCATTGGAAAAAACAACATAACACCGACACCTCATTGGTGAACTTGACGATGGCCAGCCAACAATAACAGGCGCAATAACACCAGAACAATGATAACTTACCCGTTGCAGCAGCTCAACCAACTAAGACAGTTCCCACACCAAAAAACCTCAGCATCAATTACGACAACATTAACAACGACTGCAAAACACAACCTCAACACAACCTCAACACCGCAACATCACCTGAAACTTCGCAACATTAATAGCAAAATTAACAAGATCACAATACCATCAACAACAACATCAACAACACCACCACCATGAGAACAGCTTCACCATCAAAACAATAACACCAACAACAACACCAAAACAACAGCATCTTAACAATACCAACAACAACAACACAACAACAACCAAAACACTCCAACACCACAACAACATCACTCCAACACCACAACAACAACACCACAGCGGCTTCCAAGCGAAAGTCTGCAGTTCCGGTTTTGAGTGCCTACAAGGAACTTTCACCTCCTGTAAGAAGAATAACAATAATAACAACGATCTTAAAAAAATAACAACAATAATATTAACGGTTTTAACAACAATAAAAATAATAACAACAATATAACCTTTATTCTTGACAGCACTATCTTTTTTTATTTTATCCATTCATAAAAATTCTCTACTTCTTTCCCTATCACCACTTCCACCACTACCACCCTCATCACACCACCACCGCACCCCTACTATCTTCACCACCCCACGACCAGCTTCGCTACCCCCACCACCTTCACCACCCCACGACCAGCTTCACCACCACCACCCCGCAGGACCTAGATGTGTTGGCAGCTCAGCTGAGTAGCTTGGCAGCTGATGCTAACAGACAACAAGTCAGCCATCAACGGTGCTCGTCTTTTATTTCTTCCTTCTTTCTTCCTTCTTTCTCTCTTCTTTCTCTTTTTTTTCAATTTTTTTTCTTCCTTCTATTTTCTTTTTGTCATTCTTCTTTCCTCCTTTTATTCCTTTTTTCTTTCTTTTATACTTTTTTTTTGTTGTTTAATCTTTTTCATCTCTTTCCCCATCTTTCTTTCTTTCAAACAACCAAACAATCAACCATGTGTCCAACCAAACACGAAACTAAGCGTGCAACGATCCATTCAAACAAACATAACCACACATCCAACCATACATCCAA
>OX387251.1:2102564-2117564 GCA_947562095.1 Branchellion lobata | reverse complement strand
TGGATGAATAGGTAGATGGATGGATGGAGGGATAGATGGATGGATGGATGGAGGGATAGATGGATGAATGGATGGATAGGTAAATAGATGGAAGAATGATGGATAGATGGGTGGATAGAGGAGTGCTGGACACATGGGGAATGGATGAAGGCATGGATAACGGTGAAGTCTGTTTGTGCTTTTTTTCTCCCACCCATGCTGCTTCAATCTCAGAGGATTCCGTGTCTCCACTATATTCAATAGCTTTAAGATCTTTTGAAAGGTTTCAACAAATAATACCACTCTATCTTTCACTTTATACTCGCAAACAGATTATATTTTATAGCATATTTCAATCAACCTCAATATACATACAACATACCTTTCAACGTCTTATCGTGCCTTTTACATTTTCTCTTTTTCTAAACTAAATATATAATTGAAAAACTAAAAATAAAACTATTCTTTATATAAATATAAATATATGTTCCGGAAAGTCTCTTCATATATATTCTGTTACAGTGAAGCGTAGTAAAGAATGTTTGATCATAATGGCGTGTACCATCGTCTTTAACTTCCAGAACGCATGACATGGGATGCCATCAATTTCAATCTTCGTCTTCTTCGTCCTCCTTTTTTCATTTTCATTATTATCAGAATTAATATTTTTGTATTTTGTTATTGATATTATCATATTTATTTTCATTATTATTATTATTATTATTATTATTATTATTATTATTATTATTATTATTATTATAATTATTATTATTCTTCTTGTTATTTCTCGTTCTTTTTTTCTGTCTTCTTCTTTTCTTTTTCTAACTCGTCTTTTTCAGATTTTTTCTTCTTTTTGTTTTTTTGTTTTTTTTTTAAATTTAATTTCCACGTTTTTTCATCTTTTCTGTCTTTTTCTTTCTTTTTTTTTAATATTGAAGATCAAAGTGGAACATCTAAGCTCAATTTGCCTTTGTCACATCCACAACACACTACATCCACAACACATCACATCCACAACACACCACATCCACACCACACCACATACACCTCACCACCTCATATGCGCCTCACCACACCATACCACACTACACCACACACCACTTTACATCCACACCACACCACACCACATCAAATCCACCAAACTTCTTCATGGCTATTTCAATCAGGTATCTGTTTCCAAGATCTACCACCCAACCAACTTTTTTCTTTCTGTTTGATGTCAATTTCACCAACGTAACAATCAAACAATTACTCAGGCCTTCACACATGCGTACGTTTTTCCACTTTTATCTTTTCATAGACCTTAATGCATTTATCTTTGCGTGCATTCGCATATTCATTCACGCATGCATGAATCCGTTCTTATTCCTCGTGAATCTTCAATCACACTTGCTACTCTCAATTACGTCCTCTTCTCTCCATTGCTCCCACGGTATCCTCATCTTCCTCATCCTCCTCTTCCTTTCTACTCTTTTACTCTTCCTCTTCTTCTTCATCCTCTTCTACCTCTTCCTCTTTTTTTTTCATTCTTTTCTTCCTCATCCTCTTCCTCTCTAGCCTTCTCTTTCTTTTAATCTTTTTTATTCTTTTTTTCCATATTCCTTCTCTTCCGTCTTCTCTTTGTTTTCTTCCTCTTCTTCATTCTTCTCTTCATCCTCCTCTTCATCCTCCTCTTCATCCTCCTCTTCATTCTCCTCTTCATTCTCCTCTTCATTCTTCTCTTCATCCTCCTCTTCATCCTCCTCTTCATCCTCCTCCTTCGTTCCTTCTATTTCTTTTTTATTCTAAGTACCAATGCTTACATGCTGATAATGACGATAATACTAATAAAAAAACAAACAATATTACTCATCATAATGAAAAATAATAATCATAATAATGAAAAATAAAAATCATAATAATGGAAAAAAAGGAATAATAATAATAATGAACAATAATATTAATAATAATTATAATTTTATTTGATCTTGAAATCAGACCCGTTCACACATCGCCCATGTTTGCAACGAATCAACGATGTAATGGAGGAACTCATGTTCTGGGCCGCTTGTTTGTTTGTTTATGTGAACAGTTTTTAGTTGCAAACACGTGTTCGTACAAACACATGTTCGTGAAAACACGTGTTTGTGTTCGTGCGAACGTACTGTCAGTTCCCTGCGATTAGTTTTATCCTTTGTTCTTTGCCTCAGTAACTCATCTACCTTCCTTCAGTCTCGCGCAAACATCAACAAAGTATTTCACGGTTTCGTGGAGGTAGTGACATTCTGGTTCATGCCTTATGACTATTTTCATTGTTTTGTTTTGTATTCGTCGTTGTCTTTTTTTGTATTCGTCGTTGTTTTCTTTTGTATTCGTCGTTGTCTTGTTTTGTATTTGTCGTTGTCATTTTTTGTATTCGCCGTTGTCTTGTTTTGTATTTGTCGTTGTCATTTTTTGTATTCGCCGTTGTCTTTTTTTGTATTTGCCGTTGTCTTCTTTTGTATTTTTCGTTGTCTTCTTTTGTATTTTTCGTTGTTTTCTTTTGTATTTTTCGTTGTCTTCTTTTGTATTTTTCGTTGTTTTGTTTTGAATTCTTAGTTATTTTGTTTTGTATTTGTTGTTCTTTTTGTACTATATTCGTTATTGTTTTTTATTTCTTTTGTTGGGTGTCTTATTCTTACATGTTACGTTTATTTCAATGTTTTGTGACATACTGCGTTGTGTAGTACTGTGCTGTGTTGTACTGCGTTGTAATGTACTGCGTTGTGTTGTACTACGTTGTGTTGTACTGCGTTGTGTAGTACTGTGCTGTAATGTACTGCGTTGTGTTGTACTGTGTTGTGTTGTACTGCATTGTATAGTAGTGCGTTTTGTTGTACTGCGTTGTGTTGTACTGCATTTTGTAGTACTATGCTGTAATGTACTGCGTTGTGTTGTACTGTGTTGTGTTGTACTGCATTGTATAGTAGTGCGTTTTGTTGTACTGCGTTGTGTTGTACTGCATTGTGTAGTACTATGCTGTGTAGTACTGCGTTGTGTTGTATGTGTTGTGTTGTGAAACACAAACAATTATACAATTTCACAATCAAATTTCATGTCAAACGACGTTGTATTTTGTACTATAAAATACGTTTCAGGATTCAGATACTTCAATATTATATTATTGAAAATCATATTTATAACAATTTTTTACGATATATTACAACACAATTTATTATATTAAAATATTTCATGCTTTTTTAGACAAATTGATGATTCAATACGATATCTCATTTTATATTATATTATATTATTTTATTTTATATTATATAGTATTATTTTATTTTTTATTATATTGTATTATTTCAAATTATATTATATTATGTTATATTATATTATTTTATATTGTTTTATATTATATCATATTATATTGTATTATGAGGAGTCATGGAGCAGGGTGTCATGATGACTATTTGCGTGCTCATCCGAAATGGTCTATCTAATCTGAAACAACTAATTTATTTTTTTTATTTTTTCTTTCATTTTTATTTTTATATAATTTTATTTCATATATTTTTTCTCTTCTTAATATTTTTTGTTTTCTCTTTTTTTTCTGTATTGATATTTTCTTTTATTCATATTTTATCTTATATTCTACTATTACCGTTATCATTATTATTTTTTTATTTTATTTTTATTTATTATTATTATTATTATTAATTTTTTTATTATTATTATTATTTTTATTATTATTATTATTATTATTATTATTATTATTATTATTATTATTATTATTATTATTATTATTATTATTATTATTATTATTATTATTATTATTATTATTATTATCATTAGTTTTATAACAATAATTAATTTTTTGAATATTATTATTATTATTTTTTTAAATATATATTTTCTCATCGCTATCATGCACACACACACACACACACACACACACACACACACACACACACACACACACACACACACACACACACACGCACCGATTGACTGCACTCCCTAGCGAGGACAGGGTGTTGCAGTTGATTTAAGACTCCTCCATGCATCCTCAGCAACTTCAGCCACTCTTAACTTAACTTTTGTTTTTATCGCTTCACGTTTCCAGCCACGCCTTTGTATTTTATATCTCATACACACTCACACCACATCTGATACACACTCACACCACATCTGATACATACAACCACACCACATCTGATACATACAACCACACCACATCTGATACATACAACCACACCACATCTGATACATACAACCACACCACATCTGATACATACAACCACACCACATCTGATACAAACAACCACACCACATCTGATACATACAACCACACCACATCTGATACACACTCACACCACATCTGATACATACAACCACACCACATCTGATACATACAACCACACCACATCTGATACATACAACCACACCACATCTGATACACACTCACACCACATCTGATACATACAACCACACCACATCTGATACATACAACCACACCACATCTGATACATACAACCACACCACATCTGATACAAACAACCACACCACATCTGATACATACAACCACACCACATCTGATACATACAACCACACCACATCTGATACATACAACCACACCACATCTGATACACACTCACACCACATCTGATACATACAACCACACCACATCTGATACATACAACCACACCACATCTGATACATACAACCACACCACATCTGATACAAACAACCACACCACATCTGATACATACAACCACACCACATCTGATACATACAACCACACCACATCTGATACAAACAACCACACCACATCTGATACATACAACCACACCACATCTGATACATACAACCACACCACATCTGATACATACAACCACACCACATCTGATACAAACAACCACACCACATCTGATACATACAACCACACCACATCTGATACAAACAACCACACCACATCTGATACATACAACCACACCACATCTGATACACACAACCATGCCACATCTGATACACACAACCATGCCACATCTGATATATAAAATAAGAACCACACTTCATCCAATCGTTTAACCGCAAACCTTTTTTAATCATGCCACCGCACAACATCTCCAATCATGCAACTAAGCAACGCTTCATGAATACAATCATCAGCCGCATACCTCAATCACACAACCACACCTCACACAACCACGCCTCACACAACCACACCACACCTCATATTTTTACCATGCATTTAGCAAGTTATTCAAAGTCTTATGCCTTCTCTAAAACTTCTAACGCCTTATGGAACTGTTAATAGTGTTTTATGGTGGTTTATGGTGGTTCATGAGGGTTCATGGGGGTTTATGGAGGTTCATGAGGGTTCATGGTGGTTCATGGGGGTTTATGGTGGTTCATGGGGGTTCATGAGGGTTCATGAGGGTTCATGGGGGTTTATGGTGGTTCATGAGGGCTCATGAGGGTTCATGGGGGTTTATGGTGGTTCGTTTTGTATTTTGATTGTTCTGTTTGTTGCTAAGTTTCAAACCTTATTTCAACAAAACAGCCACGAAGTGTCAATAATTTATTTTTTTCGTAATTTTGGAACCACGCCTTTGAAACTTCCACCCTTTTATTGTACATTTCGTTGTGCTGTTTAAACATAAAAACCACACCAAAACGTTGGAATAATTTATGTCAAAGTTAACTTTTAATCGATTTTTCAGAATATTCACGAAATATTTACTATAATTTACTTTTTTATTTTTTGAAAAATGTGTTCAAAGTTTGTTAATTCGTGCCTAAGTGGGTGCTCCGCTGTACAATGGTGCCACTTCTCGTGTGGAATAAAGTTGAAAGAACATCATTTCTTGAATAATCCTCAATTTTTAATTTTAAAAATAATTTAAAAAAATATAATTTAAAATAATATAAAAATAATATTATTAAAAAGAATGAAATTTGAAAAGTATATGATTTGAAATTATATTAAATAATACAAAATAATAAAAGAGATTATAAATATATTTCCCTTTATGAGTTCGCTATACTGTCGCTATATGAAAGATGATCCGTATGCAGTGTTGTAGAAAGAAACATAACTGCACCAAGATTAGATTAGATTAGATTAGATTAGATTAGATTAGATTAGATTAGATTAGATTAGATTAGATTGGAGTTGATGAGATAAGGTTAGGTCAGATCAGATCAGATGAGTAGAGTGGATTAGATAAAATTAGATTAGATAAGATTGAATAAGATTAGATTGGATAGAATTGGATGAGATTGGATAAGATAAGATTATATTATATTATATTATATTATATTATATATTATATTATATTATATTATATTATATTATATTATATTATATTATATTATATTATATTATATTATATTATATTATATTATATTATATTATATTATATTATATTATATTATATTATATTATATTATATTATATTATATTATATTATATTATATTATATTATATGATATGATATGATATTATATTATATTATATTATATTATTTTATATTATATTATATGATATGATATTATATTATATTATATTATATTATATTATTTCATATTATATTATATTAGATTAGATTAGCAAATGTGTGAAAAAACAGAACTGTTGGATAGAGGCCTCACGATGCTAAAGTTGCAGACGTCTTAGCAATCGATGAATTATATAAATAATAAAACTAATAAAGCTTAATTAGAATAAAATTGATGTAAAAAGTGAGCGACAGATCCTTCAATGTACGCTGCGGTGGGACAAAATCGGATTGTGTTGACTCTTCGGTGGGTGTCCCACAAGGATCTGTTCCTGGACCATTGTTGTCTTCAATATGCACTGGAAACCTTGAAAGAATAGCCATGAAAAACGAGCTAGGATTAATATGCTGATGACACTCAACTATGTGGCCACTGTAACAATTATGGTACAGAAAAATAGAAAATTAGAGAGTCTGAGAGTGTAGATAAAATCGCGGCTTGGGTTGAAGCCAATTGCCTCAAGCTCAATTGTGAGAAGACTGAGGTGACCTGGTTTTCTTTCCGTCGAAATCTGAAAAAAGATTCTAAGCTATTCTGTTTGTGTATTGGAAAGCAGCATTTTTCCATCAAGGGAATGACAATGTCGACGTAGAAGTAGTAGTTGTAGTTGTAGTAGTAGTAGTAGTAGTAGTAGTAGTAGTAGTAGTAGTGGTAGTAGCAGTAGTTGTTGTAGTTGTAGTAGTAGTAGTAGTAGTAGTAGTATGAGTAGTAGTAGTAGTAGTAGTAGTAGTAGTAGTAGTAGTAGTAGTAGTAGTAGTAGTAGTAGTAGTAGTAGTAGTAGTAGTAGTAGTAGTTGTTGTAGTTGTAGTAGTAGTAGTAGTAGTAGTAGTAGTAGTAGTAGAAGTAGTAGTAGTAGTAGTAGTAGTAGTAGTAGTAGTAGTAGTAGTAGTAGTAGTAGTAGTAGTAGTAGTAGTAGTAGTAGTAGTTGTTGTAGTTGTAGTAGTAGTAGTAGTAGTAGTAGTAGTAGTAGAAGTAGTAGTAGTAGTAGTAGTAGTAGTAGTAGTAGTAGTAGTAGTAGTAGTAGTAGTAGTAGTAGTAGTAGTAGTAGTAGTAGTAGTAGTAGTAGTAGTAGTAGCAGTAGTAGTAGTAGTAGTAGTAGTAGTAGTAGTAGTAGTAGTAGTAGTAGTAGTAGTAGTAGTAGTAGTAGTAGTAGTAGTAGTAGTAGTAGTAGTAGTAGTAGTAGTAATAATAGTAGTAGTAGTAGAAGTAGTAGTAATAGTAGTAGTAGTAGTAGTAGTAGTAGTAGTAGTAGTAGTAGTAGTAGTAGTAGTAGTAGTAGTAGTAGTAGTAGTAGTAGTAGTAGTAGTAGTAGTAGTAGTAGCAGTAGTAGTAGTAGTAGTAGTAGTAGTAGTAGTAGAAGCAGTAGTAGTAGTAGTAGTAGTAGTAGTAGTAGTAGTAGTAGTAGTAGTAGTAGTAGTAGTAGTAGTAGTAGTAGTAGTAGTAGTAGCAGTAGTAGTAGTAGTAGTAGTAGTGGTAGTAGTAGTAGAAGCAGTAGTAGTAGTAGTAGTAGTAGTAATAGTAGTAAAAGTAGTAAAAGTATATTTTCCGATAAAGCACTCTTGATAATGACTAGTTAATTTTTAAATTTTCTCAATTCATGTTTTAATTTTGAAACTGAATGTTTTGAAGTTTAAATAGCAAAATAACAGATGTTCAAAAGATTCCTTTGAAGATTAGTCATTGAAGATTCCTTTGAAGATTAGTCATTGAAGATTCCTTTGAAGATTAGTCTTTTTCCCTGATTACAATCATTGCACTTGATACCTTTGAAACTAAAAAGTTGCCGTGATTAAGGCACCTTAGTATGTTGTAGAAGTAATAAATAAAAAATTACGGAAGCTTTTCGTAATCAAAAGTTGAAATGAGGTCATAAGAACATGTAGAAGAGTCGCCGCTGTTTGCAATGGAAAGATGCCTTAAGCACCAATCAGAGCACGAGCCTCACGTTCCACAGCGTAGCTCGCCAATCGCTGAGCTAGAACGACAGTCGTTGTCCGGGCTAGATATAATGAGACTATGATGGACGAATGCACATTTTTGAATGCAGTTTATTTTCAGTAAACAGAAAAAGATGAATTTCCGTACGAAAAATACGAATATTCTTATAGTGGCTTAACCCCTTAAAGTTTCGAAACCAGTCAAAATGTATAAGCTTTTAAAACAAGGAAACTCTTCAAAAGATACGAAACTGAGTCTTTGAAAGCAAAAAGACCAGTTTCATGAGAAGCACCAGTATTTAAACCCAATCAGATGTTTTCAAAGTTTCACAAGCTGATTTCAAATTCTTTGCTGTGGTTGCAAGAGGTGTCTCAATAGGCACATGTTTGGATGTTGTCGTTCCACTTGAGGCCTGGGGGGCAAGGCATCTCGTAGCACTGTCCCCACTGACTGCACTGCACAAACTTTTGATTGTCGGTGTGGGGGTAGTGGAACTTGTTGGCGATGATGACAGGGGGGCCACAAGGGTTGTTCGATCCGCAGTTGTAGCCTCCAACAAGTGTCGTCGTTGTTGTTCTTGTTGTCGTTATTGTTGTTGATTTTGGTGTTGATTTTGGTGTTGTTGATTTTGGTGTTGATTTTTTTGTTGTTGATTTTGGTGTTGAGTTTGGTGTTGTTGATTTTGGTGTTGAGTTTGGTGTTGTTGATTTTGGTGTTGAGTTTGGTGTTGTTGATTTTGGTGTTGATTTTGGTGTTGATTTTGTTGTTGTTGATTTTGGTGTTGTTGATTTTGGTGTTGAGTTTGGTGTTGATTTTGTTGTGGTCGATGCCCGTGTAGTTGTTGCTGGAAAGAAAAATGTATTCAATTGGATTTATCGTTTGTATATGGCATAAAAGTGCACAACTTGAAGAAGCTAACCACCTGGAACACATTGGTACACGTTTCCAGCAACAGTAACTGCTGAGAATCCGGGTGGACATTGACAGTCTGATTCTTCTGTTGGAGTGGCCTTTGTGAAATTCTGAAAGAGTTGCAACAAACATCAAACAGCAAGGATGACAAAGTGAAACATTCAGGATCTCGACGAGACTCACGTAAGTTGAAGGTGATCAGAACATTTGTAAGAGCTCCAACAGTGATGTAAACAGTAGTGTTTTCCTTGTTGGTGTAAACGGAAGTCGGTTCTGAAGGCGTTAGGTCGGAGAAACCGTCGAACCTGGCTGGGTTGGGCTTGTATGAGGACGAAAGGAAAATAGGGTTTTTCAGTTAGCTGCTGAAATCTGTGGTGTTGCCCACATGAAAACTGTGGTATCGATGGACTACAGGCCACAGTGGCTGGCGAAGTGAGATTCGAAAAGTCGGTAACTGATGAAATGAGATTTTTGAATGCAGTTTATTTTTAGTAAGCAGAAAAAAGGAATTCCCGTGATAAACTCGAAAACAAGGAATTTTTCTATAAAGTACGTTGTGGAGATTTCAAAAACAAACACATTAGTTGTATGAGAAGCACCAGTGTTTAAACCCAATCAGATGTTTTCAAAGTTTCACAAGCTGATTTCAAATATTTTGCTGTGGTTGCAAGAGGTGTCTCAATAGGCACACGTTCGGATGTTGTCGTTCCACTTGAGGCCTGGAGGGCAAGGCCTCTCGTAGCACTGTCCCCACTGACTGCACTGCACAAACTTTTGATTGTCGGTGTGGGGGTAGTGGAACTTGTTGGCGATGATGACAGGGGGGCCACAAGGGTTGTTCGATCCGCAGTTGTAGCCTCCAACAAGTGTCGTCGTTGTTGTTCTTGTTGTCGTTATTGTTGTTGATTTTGGTGTTGATTTTGGTGTTGTTGATTTTGGTGTTGAGTTTGGTGTTGTTGATTTTGGTGTTGTTGATTTTGGTGTTGAGTTTGGTGTTGTTGATTTTGGTGTTGATTTTGTTGTTGTTGATTTTGGTGTTGTTGATTTTGGTGTTGAGTTTGGTGTTGATTTTGTTGTTGTTGATTTTGGTGTTGTTGATTTTGGTGTTGTTGATTTTGGTGTTGAGTTTGGTGTTGATTTTGTTGTGGTCGATGCCCGTGTAGTTGTTGCTGGAAAGAAAAATGTATTCAATTGGATTTATTGTTTGTATATGGCATAAAATGCACAACTTGGAGAGGCTAACCACCTGGAACACATTGGTACACGTTTCCAGCAACAGTAACTGCTGAGAATCCGGGTGGACATTGACAGTCTGATTCTTCTGTTGGAGTGGCATTTGTGAAGTTCTGGAAGAGTTGCAACAAACATCAAACAGCAAGGATGACAAAGTGAAACATTCAGGATCTCGACGAGACTCACGTAAGTTGAAGGTGATCAGAACATTTGTAAGAGCTTGAACAGTGATGTAAACGGTAGTGTTTTCCTTTTTGGTGTAAACGGAAGTCGGTTTTGAAGGCGTTAGGTCGGAGAAACCGTCGAACCTGGCTGCGTTGGGGTGGTATGAGGACGAAAAGTAAGCTGTGGCTTCTCCGTTAGCTGCTGAAATCTGTGGTGTTGTCACAAGGCGCATGAGACAACTTTTATTGTAACAAACTTTCTATTTCAAACAGAGGGAAATTCAATTGTTGATGAAATGCACATATGTAATGCATTCCATGAATTTCAATGTAAGATATCAATAATATTATCATTATCATTCAAAAGGTCCATTCATTGAATATTTAAATTGAGTTAATTATCTCATCAATTTGTTGGTGAAACCTCCAAGGAAGCACAACTCCCAGTCAGTTGATAGGTGAAGTATTTTGTTCCACCACCACGAATGAGGGCAGTCGTTCTTTTGTCTAAGCTCAGAGTGGTTTCTACTGCAGTGTGAATATTTTGCAAGTTGGTTTCAAGAGTCATGCAATGCGAATGAAGTGAGAAAGGAATCGACATTGGAACTTAATGTTTGAGCTGATTGAACAGGTTTCACCTACCGTCACAAAATTTCTTCTCGATCTGGTCAACTAAGTCGTCAACCTGGATGAAATCTTCGACATAGGAGATATGATTGCAGTCTGGGTTGGAAGCGATAACTCTGAGTTCATGATGGTTTAACCAAGGTCCCACTCCCACTACAAATACTCTCACTCCTTGATCAAGCAGTTTTTTAGCTTGGATCTCAACTTTTGTTGAAAACTCTGAACGCCCATCTGTTATCACCATGGCTATTCTGGGAACATCTTCAAAAAAATAACAAATTTGTTAACCAACCCAACATTTGAAGTTCAACATTGGGTATTCATTGTTCAAGTTATAAAAATAATTACTTCACTCAAACGTATTTTGAGATTAAATATAGTTTTTTTGAAAATTTTCTTTCATTTTTCTGTAACCTGAGTTTCTAGATGCTTCTGAAGCGAAGAAAACATCAGACAGGCGTTCAAGAGCCAAGTGCGTTTTTCTGCCTGTTGATGGCTTTTTGTCTTTAATATGCCGTGATGCAGGGCAATTATGAAAGATGTTTCAGATCATATTGTGAATTAAAGAAATATTACTACACAACTTAAGAGAAATCTTTGAAAAGCGTAAATCTGTTACAATATCAGGAGATCATGAATATGTACACATTGAATGACTCAAACACGTCGACAATGACAACTGTGCGAACCTCCACCAGGGTATTTGATGTTCTTGATAGCTGCGATGTATTCAAACAGGGATGAATACTGCTTCAAACTGAATCCAGAAACAACACTGTCACTGAACACCGACACAGAGACTCGAGAGTGTTCGATTGGGTCATCGCCTACGTTCAGGTTAGCGACAACCTTCTCTACAAAGCTTCTAACTTTGAGAAAATTTTCTGGTCCAACAGTGTCTGATCCATCAATCATGAATGCAACATCAGCCACCATGTTACAAACTGTAGCGGTTGTGAGCTGAAAATAATTAATTCTGAACTCGGCTTGAAACTTATAAAATAATTCAACTCGAAATAAATCTATGAAATTTTTTTTCATTTTCGGAAAGAACTGAAAGTATAATTAATACTTACTTTTGGGAATCATTTCCGAAACTACAACAAATTGACCTTCAAAGCCTGTGCTGCGGTAATTGTCAACCCAGTATACTGCTTGTTGGATGATTGATTGTGGAATTTCCGCAGAAACTTGGTAAAAATGAAGATGAGCCGCTATTGCAGAATGTAGAGGCTTGAGCAGATCTTTCCATGTGACAGTTTCCCAGTCAATGCCATAAGAATCATTTATTGCCATCCTCATATAGCTAGATGCCTTCCCTGCTTCGAACCTACTTTCATCCACCTTGAATATCAAATTGGAGCTGGTTTATTTTGAAAATGTTTTGTTTCAGATCGAACCTCACCTGCCAAATGCCTCCGAAGTAGCCACTCCTGAAGGTTTTCGAGTCAGTTCCGTCTTTGCTTTCAACATACGCCAACCGCCTCATGAAGAGTCTGTCATCTGGAAAGACACACTTTTCTCTGATGTTTCTCAAAACAGTTTCTACCACGTCTTTGCCTGCAGCCCTCTCCGTCCGAGTGAGATCTACCTGGGCCCTTACGCTTGCGCACAAAAGACACAAAAGCAACAGTTTCATGCTTTCGCTCTGTCGCTCGATCTTCTTGAAGCTTAGCTTTGAAAACTTTCTCGGTGTTATCGAATGAAGTCTTCAGCTGTTGCTGTAAGAAGCTGACTTTGCTTCGTCTCGTCCTCCTTATATAGCCTTTGCCATGAGAAGTTAATCTACTTATTTTCAGTTAATCCAATGTCGTTTGAAAACTACGTGCTTGATGAGATGAATGATTTAAAAAGAAAAAAAGAGCGATACAATCAGCGAATGATAGGAACCAAAAATGTTGAGTACAAAAGTAGTGTTAATAATAATAATAATAAAAACAGTTATAAAATAATTGAATATAAACAAAAATAGTAACAATAGTGATGATAATAACAAATAAATTTTATTAAAATTATCATTATAATTATGATTCTGGAAACGAAAAATAACTAAAATGAAAAAAATATTTTAAAAAAGAGTAAAATGTTAACTTTTATCTCACATGTCACGATGACGACTCTTATTGTAGCAGCATTCAACTCAAAGAGCTTCAAAACCCCTCTTTTGTTGGGGAATGTTTATTCACTTGATGAATAAGTGAATTCTTAAAAATGTTTTTTTTAAACTGAAGAACCTAAAACGAGCGGATTATGAGAAGTAAAATGATATTTTTTTGAAATTTTCAAAGGCTGTCAGAAAATGCAATAAATCAGCACAAAACTGATGGCAATTGTTGGCACCAGAATGGGTCGTAGGGTACTGTTGTGGCAGTGCATTTAAGCTGTCGGACAGCCTGTTCAAAGACGATTTAACTAAAAAACAAACAAAAGGTCCAAACGAAAAAAAACAACCTGTCCAGGAGTTTGTCAATTTCAACCATATCCAAAAAATAATTACTTTAAGTTAAAATCAAAAGAATAATACTTGAGTGGCATCGAAAAGTTACGTGCTTAATGCCACTATAAAAATATTCGTGTTTGTATTGTATTGTTTTGTATAAAAAAAGAGGGATGACATCATAGACCTATTTCAGGGTAACACGATTATATGAAGCGAAGCGGAAAAAATTGATTAAAAAAACTATTAAAAAAATGAAAAAATAAAAATGAGTAAACGGAAAAATAAATAAACGGTGAGAAAGAAGCCAAGATTGCACAAAACATTCATACTAAGGTGAAGCGAAAAACCCGAATAAGAATAGTAAAAAAGACTCAAAGCCTTTACGAGCCGACGACTGGCCGTCTACACGCCATGCAAATAACAAGTTTTGGCCGACAATGCTGAAGGCAAGTATTGTGTAAAAATGGCTGCAGCGCCATGGTGGGATTATTTGAAGAGCACCACCAGAGCCTCGATTGTTTGACGAATCATCATTCGAGATGAAACAGGAGGGATATGAACGAAGCCTACAGTCGGAAGAATAATGAAAATGAAGTGATTTGAAAGTACACATAAAAAACTAGTGAAGCCTCATTTTGAATATGCGCGACAAATGGAGGTTCTACTCTTCCAGTCATCGACAACTGGAATGCATTGCCATACGGAGGCAAGTGAGAAAGAATTGTGCACATATCAAAGGCCTCATGGAGGCTGACAAAAAACTGGTTGACAAGCGTTACGACAACAATGAATGGTTGTAACAGATTAAAAAAATCAGACAAAAACGCATGTGACAGGCTATGTCTGTCAGAACAGCTCTACGCCTCAATTACTACTACTACTACTACTACTACTACTACTACTACTACTACTACTACTACTACTACTACTACTACTACTACTACTACTACTACTACTACTACTACTACTACTACTACTACTACTACTACTACTACTACTACTACTACTACTACTACTACTACTACTACTACTACTACTAGTACTACTACTACTACTACTACTAATACTACTACTACTACTACTACTACTACTACTACTACTACTACTACTACTACTACTACTACTACTACTACTACTACTACTACTACTACTACTACTACTACTACTACTACTACTACTACTACT
>OX387251.1:2095064-2100064 GCA_947562095.1 Branchellion lobata | reverse complement strand
AAAAAAAAATAAAAATAAAAATAAAAAAAATAAAAATAAAATAGAATTAAAAAAAAATAAATAATAGTAATAATAACAATAATAATACTAATAATAATTAAAAAAAAGATAGTAGTGAAAACAATATAAAAAAAAATAAAAAAAATAAAATGAAAAAAAAAATTATAATAATAAAAATAATAATAAGAGAATAATTATCATAAAAATAATAAAGCATTTTAGTATAGCCACCTCCAAGGCCAATGTTGCAATACACCCAACGAAGATTGTCAACGGAAACAATGCACTGATGTTGAAGGCAATTGTTGTATAACAATGGCTGTAGTGTGTTAGTGCCTATAGAGGCTCAAAACGCCTGTACTACACTCACCTGACGACAATTAAGGGCATAGTTCCAATACATTAAACCACGACGAAGAATGTCATCAAGTGGCGTCACCCATCAGATCTTCCAGACCACTGGGAGGTCTTGCAAATTAATTTATAGAATATCAATAATAATCTTATTATAATCTAATCAAGACATTTGTAACGCGCTTTCTAGCACTCTGCTCAAAGGCGCTTCCTTGAAAACGGTTTCACTCGCAGTGGGCTACTAGAGGACTGGACACTCTAGCACGGCATCTGTACTTTACTTGAGTAGCCGCTTTCAGAGCTCAAACCTGGGCTCACCCGATCACACTTTAAAGCGGAACGGGCCAATCAGTATGCCGCAGACGCAGAGGTGTTGAATAAAAAACCATAGGGTTAAGAATAGTCAGTGTGAAATGAGGGTCAGCTTGAAAATAAACAATAGAAACAAACAGATAAAAGCTCGGAAGTTTAGAAGATGAATACGTCTGATTAAGAAGCACTGAAAATTATAAACTAGTTTACATTCATATGGAATGACTATTGATAAACTTTCCATGTCACAAAAAATGTTACAAAGAAAAAAAAACAAATAAAGCAAAACTGTGATGTTGTGAGAAATTTGAAGTGTTGATTGTGAGCAAAATTGACTAAGGAACCAAATCAACAAATCTTAGAGATTTATAATGGCTCATTGCCACCAGATAACTATTAAAGAATGTTTCATGTTACAAGAATCCATACAAAAAAAGGCAAAAAACGATGTGAAGAAACAAAATGGATTTTCCTAAACGGTAGTCATAAAAACCCGAATGAAAATGATAAGAAAAATTTACCATAGAATCAAATCATCGTACCTCAAAGATTTTGATTTAATCATCGCTTATAATCACATGAAAAAAATTATTGAAAAATTTTGGATCTTACTAGAAATGCCAAAAAAAGAAAAAAAAACAAAATTTAAAAACGAAGTCAAACCAACTGAAACTGTTGTTACAAAAAGTCCAAGTCGACAGTTGAAAGAATGAATACAGTCAAAACATTTAAAAAAATCTAAAATATATTTGACTTGATGTAATGAAGACTATAAGAGAATTGATAATAGATCAGGAATAATTTTCTGCCAAAGAAGTTTTTAACATTTTACAAATTTTTTTTTCTCTGTCTGATGAAGATGTCTCAAAAGTTTACAAAAGAAAAAAGAAAAGAAGTAAGAAAGGTAAGAGGAAGCGGAAGAGTGTTCCATAGAAAGTTATTATTGTTTTGTTTTGATTATTATTATTTATTATTAGTTTTTTTATACTAAAATTATACTAATAATAATAAGTTTTGAATGGAATCGAAACTCTACGGGGTTATTGCCACTACAATTATGTTCGTAGTAGTATCGTATTGTATTGTATTGTATTGTATTGTTTTGTATTGTTTTGTATTGTATTGTATTGTATTGTATTGTATTGTATTGTATTATATTGTATTGTATTGTACTGTATTGTATTTTATTTTATTGTATTGTATTGTATTTAATTGTATTGTATTGTATTGTATTGTATTGTATTGTATTGTATTGTATTGTATTGTATTATATTGTATTATATTGTTTTGTATTGTGTTATTTTGTATTTTTTTTCTCAAGAAATATCTGAAATTATAAACAATTAAAATTATAAATGATACTTTTGAAGCTCTTAATTATATAACAATTCTAAACACACTAAAAAGCCGGTTCAACACTACTTTGGCCTCGAAACTCTATGGGGTTGATGCCACTATAATAATATTCGTTTTTGTATTGTATTGTATTTAGGAATAGTAAAAAAAGTATCAAGAAAGCTATGAGTCAATTCTATAGAATACTTAAAACAGTCTCTCTGGCTTAATTTCGTTTTCAAGGTTTTTACTTGACATTCCAGCATAAATTATGGGGAACTCTGTTGACTCAACAAAAAATTATGACAATGACAACAGCAACACCAAAACATTCAACCATCACTTTTGTAACTTTGCATTTGTTTCAGCAACTAAACAACATACAAGTCGATATACATACACGTCTTTCAGGTTCCCAACAAACAGCTCAATATAAAGACTATATTTAAAGCTCGTAAAATCCCACAAACCAATTGAAGACAATACATAGAATCACATTACCTGTCTTTTTTATTTTTCATACATCCGGATTATATACCATTCAACACAATAACTATGAAGCATATGATGCAAATGTATATATAAAATCTGCTTTGTGAAGCTGCTAACTTGTGGACAAAGCGTGAGGCAGTTGCCCTTTAAAACTTTCAGCTCGAGTCTTTGACGCTCTCGTCTTTTTCGACCTTGGTTTCTTGAAGTTGCAGTGTTTGTGCTGATTTGAAAAAGAAGCAGATTACAGAGTGGTTGGTGAAAAGTTAAGAAAGGTCATCTTGTTCGAAATCACAAACAATGGATGGTCCGAAAGTCTCCGAATTTCAAAAACCAAATGCTCCTCCACTTCATCCGCCCGACAAACCATCCGTTTCTCAACAACCTTCATCTTATCCACCTCCATATCCCTCCCAACAACCATGTCCCCCCCGACAACCATATCCCCCCCAACAACCATATCCCCCCCAACAACCATATCCCCCCCAACAACCATATCCCCCCCAACAACCATATCCCCCCCAACAACCATACACTTTACAACAACACCCTAATAATTTTATTGTACCAGTGGGCCAACCTACGGTATGGTACGTGATTTCATCGACACACGTCAATTTTACTGGGGCCTTAGTGTTATCATGTGTGGCTTACTTTTTCTTTGGAGTTCTATTTGGAGCCATTGCCTTTATTATCGCCCGTGAGTTTTTTAGCATATAAATCAAAGATTTGAGCATACATACATACATACATACATACATACATACATACATACATACATACATACATACATAAATACATACATGCATACATACATACATACATACATACATACATACATACATACATACATACATACATACATACATACATACATACATACATACATACATAAATACATACATACACACATACATACATACATGCATACATACATACATACATACATGCATACATACATACATACATACATACATACATACATACATACATACATACATACATACATACATACATACATACATACATACATACATACATACATACATACATAAATACATACATACATACGTACATACATACATACATACATAAATACATAAATACATACATACATACATACATACATACATACATGCATACATACATACATACATACATGCATACATACATACATACATACATACATACATGAATACATACATACATACATACATACATACATACATACATACATGAATACATACATACATACATACATACATACATACATACATACATACATACATACATACATACATACATACATAAATACATACATACATACATACATACATAAATACATACATACATACGTACATACATACATACATACATAAATACATAAATACATGCATACATACATAAATACATACATACATACATACATACATAAATACATACATACATAAGTACATACATACATAAATACATACATACATACATACATACATAAATACATAAATACATAAATGCATACATACACACACACACACACACACACACACACACACACACACACACACACACACACACACACACACACACACACACACACACACACACACACACACACACACACACACACACACACACACACACACACACACACACACACACACACACACACACACACACACACACACACACACACACACACACACACACACACACACACACACACACACACACACACACACACACACACACACACACACACACACACACACACACACACACACACACACACACACACACACACACACACACACACACACACACACACACACACACACACACACACACACACACACACACACACACACACACACACACACACACACACACACACACACACACACACACACACACACACACACACACACACACACACACACACACACACACACACACACACACACACACACACACACACACACACACACACACACACACACACACACACACACACACACACACACACACACACACACACACACACACACACACACACACACACACACACACACACACACACACACACACACACACACACACACACACACACACACACACACACACACACACACACACACACACACACACACACACACACACACACACACACACACACACACACACACACACACACACACACACACACACACACACACACACACACACACACACACACACACACACACACACACACACACACACACACACACACACACACACACACACACACACACACACACACACACACACACACACACACACACACACACACACACACACACACACACACACACACACACACACACACACACACACACACACACACACACACACACACACACACACACACACACACACACACACACACACACACACACACACACACACACACACACACACACACACACACACACACACACACACACACACACACACACACACACACACACACA
>OX387251.1:2030064-2090064 GCA_947562095.1 Branchellion lobata | reverse complement strand
GCAACAGCTGAAGACTTCATTCGATAACACCGAGAAAGTTTTCAAAGCTAAGCTTCAAGAAGATCGAGCGACAGAGCGAAAGCATGAAACTGTTGCTTTTGTGTCTTTTGTGCGCAAGCGTAAGGGCGCAGGTAGATCTCACTCGGACGGAGAGGGCTGCAGGCAAAGACGTGGTAGAAACTGTTTTGAGAATCATCAAAGAAAAGTGTGTCTTTCCAGATGACAGACTCTTTATGAGGCGGTTGGCTTTAATGAGCTTTAAAAATTGAGAATTTAATCATATCTTAAAACCACATAACATAACTATTGCAGAGTTATTTCAAGTTATTTCTTCTTTTTTTTTATTTTCCTTTTGAGCCATTTTTTATATTCACAAAGAAGTTTGTCTGAATACCACAATTCCTTGAGATGCTTTCAACACTCGCTCACTTTCTTTTTTTTAAGTTGGCAAACGGTATTCTTGTAGCCGATTGGTTGACAATTTTACAGCAATGTCTTTTTCTTCCTCAGCCATTTCTTAAATTCACAAGTCCGTCAGAATACCACGAGTTTTTGCAATGCATTTCAACACTTGTTCACTTTTTTGCTGAGTAATTTGGCAAACAGTGTTTAGGTAGGCGTTGGTTGACGATTTAACTGCAATGTCTGTATTTCAAACGAGAAAACGGAGGATTCGGCAATCTCTTTAAAATCTTTTCAAAATCCTTGTAATCAGCAAAAACTATAACTCTTAGATGAATACATTTATTTATAACTAATATTCAAAACTTCAAATTTCAAATAGTTAATAAAAATAATTTAAATAAAGAAAATTAAAGTAACGGCCATACACGCTTTCGCAAAACCGAAAACTTCCTCTGGGGAAATTTACTCTGGTGGATAGATGCCACTATAATAATATTAGTATCTGTTTTGTATTGATTGAGTAACGTTATAGCAGTATAACACTATAGAAACATTATACTCAGTTGTTTGCTAGGTGCACCAAAGTTCAATGAGAGAAATCACTAAAATGATTTATCGATTTATTCAAAATAATAAACCTAACTTAATCGAACTTATTATGGTTTGTTGAGCAAACACGAGGCAGTTATAACACCACAGCAGCCCCACACGGCCTCAAGTGCGCACAAACTGCCAACATGGACAAGTCCACTTTGGCTTTTGTGATGCTCTGGAGCCTTCTGGTGGCGCAATGTCAGTGCATGGGGGAGAGAAAGATGAGTTCAAATAAAATTTATCATTTTGAATAATGTTATTGGATATAATTTAAATTTTATTTTCAAAATATTGACTTTCAAAATTCAACTAAGTACAACTTTTATGAAAAATAAATTCTCAGGTGCTTTTGCAGCGACTGAGGAGGATGAATGCGGAAGTGGAAGTGGCAGCGGCAGCGGAAGTGGCGAAAGACAATTGGAAGGTGGAAATATGTAACCCAAATTGAGGTTCATTAAAACATCAAAGAGTATCATGATGTACATGATATAACATGATGTACATTGAAATCACAAAGGTTGAAGAAACTGACTATAAAAAATATTTGTGCAAGGCAAAAAAAATTAAAAAAAAATCTAAATCAAAAGAAGCATAAAAAAATGAAACATGAACAAGTACTGTGCCCACCACACGAGGCATCATTCAAAAAGATACAAGACAGTAAAATAGTTCCAAAACTACGGTCAGATACAATAAACAAACATTGACCTAAGCAAAATGAACAAAATAGCTTAGAACAAAAAATATCCACTACGACAGATTGAAGAAAAACAATGTGAGTTGAACTCCAAACAAGAAACCGTAGTTCAATGACTTCTCAGGAAGTTCTCAGGAAGCAGTGAAAGAAGTACGAAAGAAGGAAAACTGTTAAAAACACATTAAAGTGACTCAAACGCTTTACTAAGATCCACTTGATAACTGCAGTGTAGGAAAAATATGAATAAATTATAGTTGTAAGTGGCTTGAGAAGCGCCAAGGTAAGAATAATAATAATAATAATAATAATAATAATAATAATAATAATAATAATAATAATAATAATAATAATAATAATAAAAATAATAATAATAATAATAATAATAATAATAATAATAATAATAATAATAATAATAATAATAATAATAATAATAATAATAATAATAATAATAATAACAATAATAATAACAATAATAATAATACTAATAATAATAATAATAATAATAATAATAATAATAATTATTATTATTATTATAATAATAATAATAATAATAATAATAATAATAATAATAATAATAATAATAATAATAATAATAATAATAATAAAAATAATAAAAAAAAAAAAAAAATAATAATAATAATAATAATAATAATAAGCATAATAATAATAATAACAATAATAATAACAATAATAATAATAATAATAATAATAATAATAATAATAATAATAATAATAATAATAATAATAATAATAATAATAATAATAATAATAATAATAATAATAATAATAATAATAATAATAATAATAATAATAATAATAATAATTAAAAAAAAAAAAAAAAAAAAATAATAATAATAATAATAATAATAATAATAATAATAATAATAATAATAATAATAATAATAATAATAATAATAATAATAATAAAAATAATAATAATAATAATAAAATAAAAAAAAAAAAAAAAAAAAAAAAAAAATAAATAATAATAATAATAATAATAATAATAATAAAAATAAATAAATAAAAAAATAATAATAATAATGGTATTCCTAAAAAAGAGAATGAGTCGAATATTCCTCACGAGGAGGGAACTTAAAATGGTCTGTTAAGTAATTTAGGTGAGAGAGTATTTTTATTTCAGACATGAGAGTGCAGATTTTAAAAACTGATCTGTTTAAAAAAACAACCAATGTAGAAGGATGAAAGTGACAATTATGTTTGAGATTTTTTGAGTTTTAAAAATGAGTAAATAACACTGTTGAATGTTGAAAAGGGAGTATCATGGTCTCTGGAGGTCCGTAGTATGAAGATTGAAACAATCAAAGCGGGACGAAATAGGCAAAGAAAATAGTACTTTGAGAATGAGGTTGTCTAGAGAGAGTTTCAGTTGTTTGAAATGACAATCATAAGAAAATTTTCAGCTACAAATTATATTTTTGGTTTGAGAAGAAAAAGAGGAAAAAAGGAAAAAGAGGAAAAAGAAGAAAAAGAGGAAAAAGAGGACAAAGAAGAAAAAGAGCACAAAGAAGAAAAAGAGGAAGAAGTAGAAAGTGGAGGCTGAGATGGCAGGTTTTGGTTAAGCCGTTTTCACGGTGCTAGCTAAAGACAAAATTTCTTATGAATAAGCTAGCAAAATATGAACGGTAAAAATTCAGCAGAAAACATGCGGTGAAATAGAAAATATAAACAACAGTTGGTTGACTGGCGACTGTGTGAAGTGTTGGCCTTTGTTGTGGTGTCCTGTGCAAACATAACTCTTGAGTTGGCTGCGTGAGTGAACAAACAGAACGAATGAACAATAATAAATGAAAGTAAACCCGAGTAAATAAAATAAAATAATGAAAAGTTAAATTCATTGAAATTAATTTATTATAAAGTAAATTTACCTCTATAATAATTAATAATACTACTACTAATAATATTACAAATAAGTATAACAATTTCAAAAATAAATAAAGAATATAATTAAATAAAAAATAAAAATGAAAATTAATGAAAAAAATAAAAATAAAAAAATAAAAAATAAATAATTAAATCGATATCAACTGACATCGTGCCAGCCATCTGAGGTCGCTACACCTCACACATGATCTGAAACGGGTTCTCGTTGTCTGTTGGTACAGCGACTCAATGCTTTTGAATAAAAATAATTTTTTCTAATAATAAAATATACATTACTTCCATAACGTTCTTTTATAACGTTTAATATATAGCGTTTAATTAACTTCAACTGCATAGCACAGTATTGAGTGGCCTCGAAACTCTGCGGGTTAATGCCACTGTGATAATATTCGTGTTTGTATTGTATTGTAGTGTATTGTACAACCTTCGAAAAGATTTACTTTCGGTTTCTGAAACAAACCCACATTGGAATCTCGCTTATAGAGATTATCTTTTCTTCAAATTTTTTGAACTTGATCAGGTGCAAAAGTCGTTTGAATTGGCGAAAAAAACTTAGTGGAATATTTTACAGGTCAAAATACCAGCTTTAAAGCTGATAATTTATGATAATGGAATAAAACATAAATTTTTTAATTAGTATTATTTTTCTTCTATTTCACAATTTCAGCTCAAAGTTTTTTTACCTTGTGTTAAAAAAAAATTAAAATTTTTTTTTTTTTTTGGATCTTTTTTATATACGGAGGACTATATTTCACAGACTGCAGTGGGGTTAAAGGTTCCGACTACGGTAGACCTGAAGAACGTTGTAATTGTGTTGAGGTAAAGAAAGAACATTATTTTTAGTTGATTAAACAACAAAAATTGAAAAATGAAACAAACTGAATAGACAATGTTTGAACAGTTTGTAATTTCAGTTTTCAATACAATGAAATAAACTGCATATTTCCAACATAGGGGAAAGAGTGCCCTGAGGGTCAGTTTTGCTTGGTAAAAACACTGGATGGTGAAACAACTGAAGAGTGTATAAACGGTTTGTATTTTAGCTTTGAAAACAATACCTTAATTCAAATATGAATACATACATACCACATAAAACTAATAACCACACACACGCATGCCAGCTTCCACCATAGTAGGATCATGCCGTTTAGTTGGGGTTGACAAACGTGGACACCCAAAAGGTTTGCTGGCCATTTCATCCTCCTTCAACATTTTAAACATCTGCTCTATGAGAATGATTTCAAGAATGTTACAACTTGTGATAGGCACTTTATACTCCCGTCAGCTCCTTGCTACTGCGACCGATTCAATCAGAAAGTTGATCATTTTTTGCCGGTAATCCATTCAAATAAAAATTTGAAAGCTCATCATAAAAGTAACAAAACCTAAAATATTCTGAACTTGAATTTACTCAGTAGTGTCGAAAAAACCTTTACAAAAACCAAAACCTAGACGTGGAAAAAATCATTAGAATTAAGATGGATTTTTGCCTTCTTAGCACCAAGATTAGTAGAATAATCATCCCTGTTTGACTCCCGTATCCTTTCAAATAGTGATCTCAAGTTGTTTTCATAGAAAACACAACGTTGAAAACTTTTTTCTAAGAGTTGGATCATTCCATCTTGTTTCTGGAAAAGTCTTTGGCCTTTCAAGATCTTGTTGTTTTTGGTTTATGTATCAAACACTTGATTGCCTCTACACTTGTTCCTTCGATGATTGTAACATCCTAATATCTTTCTAGTTTTGTTTCGTAACAAGTGGGTCTAGTCCTGTCCTTAGAGGATCTTTGATAAACGACCGTTTCATTTTAACAGTTTTTTTCGCATTCAAGCTTCTTTTGCATTTTGACTATTAGATCTGTATTTTTGTCTTTTTGCCCCGATTCTCATCTGTTTGTTTTTCTCTCTATTCAACTTTGGAACATTTTTTTCTCTTTATTCAACTTTGAAAAATTTTCAAATTTGAAAAAATTACAACTTATGGTTCTCAAAATTATTTTCTTACTCCACTAGTATTGGCTGAATCAACACTGATATCCCAAATAACTACAAATACACTCCCTATTGAAGTTAAAAACATGTGAGAATGCTGAAACAATGTTTCATTAGTTTTATATTTGGTTTGAAAGTTAATGTTTTTTTCAATAATCAAGTTAAAATCCATTAAAGTCAGATATGGTGTGTCCTAAAGAGACGTTTTGTTATAAGGACGAGCCATACTCAGTGCTGAAGGATGAAAGATGCGGTAAGCTCAATGAATTATTTCAGTAGTTTGGAAGTCAATAAACTTTTTCGATTAATTTCAAAATGTGGAGGTTCTTTTGAATATTTTGATTTTCATCAAAACCTCACAGTTCCTGAGTTTTGTTCAAATCTTGATTATCCAAAAACAAACAACTGCACTTGTAGGGTTAGTGGAAGTTTATTGTTAATTTACAAACTTCAACACATACCTTTTATTTTGATAAATTTTGTTTCAATACAATACAATACAATACAATACAATACAATACAATACAATACAATACAATACAATACAATACAATACAATACAATACAATACAATACAATACAATACAATACAATACAATACAATACAATACAATAAAATACAATACAATACAATACAATACAATACAATACAATACAATACAATACAATACAATACAATACAATACAATACAATACAATACAATACAATACAATACAATACAATACAATACAATACAATACAATACAATAAAATAAGATACAATACAATACAATACAATACAATACAATACAATACAATACAATACAATACAATACAATACAATACAATACAATACGATACAATACAATACAATACAATACAATACAATACAATACAATACAATACAATACAATACAATACAATACAATAAAATACAATACAATAAAATACAATACGATACAATACGATACAATACAATACAATACAATACGATACAAACACGAATATTATTATAGTGGCATTAACTGATTATAGTGGCATTAAGTGATTATAGTGGCATTAAGTGATTATAGTGGCATTAAATGATAAATTTGAAAATATTTACATTATTTCAACATATGTTACATTTTAAAAAACTTATTAAAAAATTTTTCAGGTGACCGTTTCAGCTTTGAATTTTGAGGTTTTTTGTCCTAATGGATCTTACTGTAAAAAAGCCACAGAAAAGAAGTATGGAAAAGACGAATGCGTTTCAGGTTCTCGTGTGGAGTTTACATTTTTTATTTTTCTGTCAAGAAAATTCACACTAATAATCCCTCATTGTTCTTCTCCAATATATTCGTAGCCTTATGAAGTATTTTTCCATTGTTTTTATTAATTAATGTTTTATTTTATTGTATATAAAAATATAAAATTTGATTATTAGCTCGTGTTTTTGCATTTTTATTAATTATGTTATTGAATATTTTTAATAAAAAATATAAATATTTCACCGCTTGTTCATTTAATATTCATTTAATATAATTAAATTTATTATTTTTATAAATACATCATTGTTTGTTTAATCTTGTTCATAATTGATTCAATTACATCATAATTATTATTCGAATGGTTTGTTTTTATTATAAATTATTATCCTTTCAGTTCAAAAAATTGCACGAAAGAAGTTTTTATTTGTGAATGAATTATGATAATAAAGGATTGAAGTCAAACATTAGAGATGCATTTTTTTAAGCCATGAATAAAATTCATACAAATGGAATATTTTCATTTTAAAGAAAGAACTGGAAAGGAGGTCAATGTTCTGAACACAGAAGACATACCAGACCCGTTCGCAAGAAGACTCCAAACATGCGGAGCAGTGTTTGGAGCGGAGTTTGGAAGGCCAGCGGAGAACTGTACTTGCAATGTGAGAGTGACTTCAGTTAATAACTTTTGAAGACAATGACAATTTCCCAATGAGGCATAGAGTCATCTGCCATCTATTCACCAGGGTGTCTTCTGCGGTCCAGGAATGCATTGTATGGTGGAATACTACGAAGACTACTTAGCAGTCAAAAGTTCCTACTGCATCAATGGTTGGCAATGTTTGTTTCTTGTTTAACACAAATGCTATAAACATTTTTTTCTGATATTATTTATGTACACTTAAACCCTGCCAATGGAAATGGTTTAAATACAGTGTAAAACATGACAAATAGTAATAATTTAAATTTGAAAAAAAATGTTTGCTTCAGAATCGGTCGTAATAGGTTCTTGCAAAGGAATGTTCTACGATAACTGGGTGCCGCTAGGTGGGTGAAATTTCTAATTATCAAAAAAACTATGAACTATATTTTCGAAAAAATTTGCTCTAAGTTAAATGGAAAAATATATGAAAATGAAATCGACTGATTATGGTTCTTTCTTATTTAAATTTAAAAAAAAAGTTTTTTCAAACGAATTATTGGACTTAATTATTGGTCTTGAGTTCCTTTGGTGGAGAAATGTAATATAATTTCATTTTTTTGGTCACATATTTTAAATCAAACACATCTACTTCAACTGAGCAGTATCCCAATCTATTTTAAAACAACAAAAAGTTTAAAATTTTAATTTTTGAAGATTTTTTTTAGTGAATGTTGTTTTTCTAATAACCATAGTTGCCTATATTTCATATTCTTTGTAAATTATTCCAACACCTATAGGACCTTGCTTTTGTGATCCATACGACAAAAAATTAAAGAAATACAATGAGGTTCAAGTTTTTCAATATTTAGTTGAATTTTATTTCTACAATACTCAAAACTTTGACACTGAAACAATAAACAAAAAAAAGTATAACCTAGAATGAATCTAACCTAGTCGAATCATTTTTATAGCGCTGATTCCACACTGTTCAAGAGCGCTCATAAACTGATATTTTCAACTCTAGACCAACCTTGTGTGTCCAGCAAATGAAACTTGCGTAAAAAAAGAGATTGATGACTATGGGGAAGACGATGATGAAGAGGATTATGAATATGAGGATTACTCTGATGAAACAAAAGCAGAATATTTTTGTAGTGAGTTGAAATTCTATTCTAAAGTATTTTCTTATAAAAAATTCTCTTCTAAGAAGACAATCAACCCCACCATTATCTTTTTTAGAATTAGTTTTTGAAAGACAACATTGAAAACTCATCACCACTTGACTTTCCTTCAGTGCCCAAGTACTGCCACGAGGTTGACTTCAGAAACGGCACAAACTGCACGTGCAGGGTGAGACGTGTGTTTGGGTGCAAACAATTTGATGAGGAAGTAGAGTAGAGTGTTTGAGAAAGAAAACTAACATAATTTGATTCTGATATTTGGAAAACATTGATCAAAAATAAATAATTCCGTAGTCAGAAGATCCAGAAATCATGAAGGTTTGTAGATCCGGCTTCTTTTGCAGGAGGAAGTCTAATGAATCCAACGATGGATTATGCGTTTCAGGTTCTAGTTTTGCTTTATTTGACATTTTCAAGTTAGACTTTGAAATTTGAAAAAAAATATTTTGTGAACATTTTAAGTTATACTTTGAATTTTAAAAAAATAATTTAAAAAAATTTCAAGTATTCATAATTTTTCAAAATTTCCGACACCAACAGATACGTCAGGCCTACCAGACTGCGAAGACGTGGAAGGATCCAGTTATGGAAGGCCTACGTCTTCATGCCTATGTCCGGTGGGTATTGAAGAAAAGATAAATAAAATAGTGTAAAAAAATTGAAAAAAAAATTATTAAAAAAATGTTTATTTTGAAATTTTCAATTTAAAAATTTTCATTTGAATGTTGAATTTAAGTTATGATTATGAAATCCTGCACACTCCGCCAACAGGACCACGTGTGTGACAATGGAACATACTGCTTGGTGAAACGGGAAGGCGAAAAGACGACTGAAGAGCAATGCGTGAATGGTAAGTTCCTTGAGAAAGGGAATCGGTTTCCTCTCGGCTTGAAAATTTGTGGCTAAATAACAACTAGCATACAGTAAAATAATCATTTTATGAATAAGAAAAAAAAATAAATTGATCAAACGTTGCAAGCTTTTTGATCATTGAATCATCCGAACAGCAACAGACATCGTGGGTCAGTGTGAGCTAGTTGAGTATTCCAAGGGGAAACCCAAAGGTGACTGGATTTGCTAATTATCTCATTGTTCAGGTCTTTATTGTCCTGAAATTGAAAAATTAATGTAGTTGATTTCAATTTTTCTTTTTTTTTTCAATTTTTCTTTTTTTTTTTCAATTTTTCATTTTTATCTATTTCAGTTTTCCACTTTTTTGTTTTTATTACCAAACCACCAAGACCGATAGTTGTTATATCTCTCTCTTTCCAGCTCCTTGTTACTGTGACCCTTACAACGAAACCACAAAAAGTTATCCTGTGGTTAGTTTTTGTGAAGTGAAATTAAAAGTGATGTAATCTAATATAATGTAATCAAAGCATTTTTACAGCGTTGATTGAACACTGTTCAAGAGCGTTTTGCTACAAAATGTTTGAACGAAAAAATTTTAAGAGCTTCAAGAAAACAAAGTTAAAAAAAATAAAAATGAAATTGAGAAAAAAAATCCAAATAGCAAGTTTCGAAGCAGTTCGTAGCAAAGCAGCTGTTTAGGAGGGTGCTAACCAATAATTTTTTTTCACTTTTGTTATTTTCAGAGTTTCTTTTGGATAATGACATTTAAAAATTTTCAATGCAGGTCAATAAAACGTGTCCTGAAGATGAATTTTGTTACAGAGTGTTAACTGATCCTATAGAATTTGTCTGCAGTGAGTTCAATCATTTAGCAATAAAGTGTACCAGCTCAATACCATGTTTAAGTTTGATTACGCTGATAATGGGTTTTATGAATCTTTTTTCAATTGATTTATCCAATTTAATAAACCTCATATTTATTTTTACTAATATTTATCACTTGACTAAATTTGACTTTTAATTTCAAATCACAGCTCCTGAACTCTGCCAAAATCTCGGATTCCCAAAATTCAACAACTGTACTTGCCGGGTCAGTCTTTTTAAAACACAATAAACCTTTAGAGACTACTTAAAAATTTTAAAAATGGATATATACGTTAATAGATACATATATAAGTTCCATTAAAACACTCAAAATCTCAAATGACTAATATTTTTGAAATTATTATTTACATATATCTTTTCCAAATAGCTAACTTTTTCAATATTTCCAGAAATACGTTGGTTACTTAATTATGAACGAAATCTGCCCGAATGGAACCTATTGTGAGAAAGCGAAACAAGGCCATGACCAAGAATGCGTTAAAAGTTTGTGAAAACCACACATATTTTTTTACCTTGATGATATTAGCTTGAAGATTGTATAATATTTGAAAAAATTGTATTCTTTGCAACATTCTATCTACCACACAACATTCTTCTTTACTTCTTTGATGTGAAAATGAGCTGATTTCTCAATTATGGATTTTAACTCTCATTACTTTGGTTTTTTACCCCATTTCATTATCAATCAACACTTCGATTTTGTAACACTAAAGTTTAAATTATTCTCACTTTGTTTCCCTAGCTCGCTTTTTTGCTAGTTTTTGTAACATAGCTGCGCCTGTAACTTGAAGGTTAGCTAATTCCTTTAAAAAGCGGGAACCTTGGGTTCTTTTCCGGCCAAGTTCAAGTTTGGCTTTGAAAAGCGGCAACTCAAAACGCTATGCAAAAGTGGCTTAGTCACCAGTAGCCCGGCAGCCAATGAAACAGTTTCCATGAGAGCGCCTTAGGATGGAACGCTGAAAAGCCTTGATTATATGAAATAAAATTAGTTACTTTTGATAAAAATAATTTTTTTCTTTTCGAGACAAACTTGAACAACGTCAAATCTTTCAACCCATTGCAGTTGAGACAGGCGGCAGTGGTTCGGGATGTGGTGAGGATAATGATGGTTCTTCGGGGCCTGGTAGCAGTGGTGCTAACGAATCAGATTGAAAAAGTGAATCGTGATCAATTCGCAATCAATCAGAATTTCTTAATTACCATACCAAACTCAAACGCGTAAAAACATTTGAAATTCTATTTCAAATTTCCAAATATTGTTTCGTTCTCACACTTTCATAACTTCATTCATTCGGAAACTTTCATGAAATAAATAGCAAAAGTTTCAAATTTCCGCTGCTTCCATCATCTCATTCCAATGAAGTTGCATTATTACTGATTTTCCTTTTAATTCAAACATTTTGTCTGCAAAACCTTGAACCACTACGAAGTCGAAAGAGTTTTCAAAAATACTGTGCAGACGCGAACGTGCGTATGCTTGATACTCAAAATTTAATTCAGACTGAAAATATTTTTTGCTTTGACCCACTCAAAGCCACTCCACAAATGTTGGAAGGAAAGATTTTAGCGTGAATAAAATGATTTATCGCGTTTTATTTTCTTGGTTTGGGGTTTTAGAAATGAGGTTTAGGAAGTATTAGTAGTTATGGATTAGTATCATCAAGTATTTTCTAAAATACTTGAAAAATCTAATTTTCACATTTATTTCTTGAAATCCATAAAATTCTTACTCGAACTCGATTTGTCAATTTTATGAAATTTTGAGTTTCTGAAAATATTTCGATTCTTTTCAAAATTCTTTTTCATTTTGTTTTATTTAGTTTTTTCGTGTTCCATATTGATCCTTTTATCAGTTTGAAAAGTTCCCCTTTGTTTTCATTTGAAAAATAACTTTGAAGTACTTATTCAGCGCAATCATATCCAGTTAAATCAACTCCATATGTTTCCAACCCTTGGTTTTCTCAACTGATTACATGCAACTACAACCAAGTTGATAAAACATAAAACTGGATTTTCCAACTGAAAAGCAGTTTATGGAAAATCCTTATAATGAGAGATAGAGTATGGTCAGTGAAGCCAAAACCTCTGTTGGTAATCAACTTCCATTTAAAAATTAGGAATACTCAATCTACATTTGACTTTTTATTTCAATAAATGTTTTTCAATGTTTGCGTAAAAGCGCTGGAGGAATGCTAACTTTGAAACAAAAACTAGTTTAATAGTTATTTTAAAAAAAATATTTTTAAAAACGAATTTTGAAAATCTGTTAGAATAAACAACGATTTGATGTCGAATGATTTTGAATTCCAGTTAAATGATTTCTTCTAATCGGATTCTTCAAAAGTTTATCGCAAGTTATTTTTCTTCTTCGTTACAACCTGAACTTGTCACCTCGCCAGATCCTGATCCGCTGGGGTCTCCAGAGCCACTCTCAACTGCAGGAGTTCACGAAGTGTTATGTTTCTGAACATTTTAGCAAAAGTATTTCATCAAATATCAATATTGTTATTCAGATATTTACCCTTAGAACATTCGTCTTCGCCATATTTATCATCCTCCTTTTCACAATAAGTTCCATTGGGGCAAAGTTCTATTTTTTCTCGAAACCGTTTCAAAACCTGATAAGTTTATGACTTTAAACTTGAAATGCATCTTCAATAGTCTTTATATTTGTTAAAAAATTTTTTATTTCAGTTTAGAGTTAAATTTAAAAAAATTAATTTTGTTCATAAGAAATGAAAGAATTCTTGAAAATTATCGAAATATTTCAACACATTTTTGAGACTGAAAATTTTCAGAAAGAGCAAACAGACATTTTCAAATCTTGGCTTGATAACGAATTTTCTACCAACAAAAAACTCAAATTCTAATCTTTACAATGGCTTCAGGAAGTCTACTAACCAGACAAGTGCAGTTATTAGTTCTTGGGTAACCAAGAGTTTTGCAGAATTCGGGAGCTGAGTGTTATCCATAATTTAATTTTATCCAATCCAATTTATACATTTTTATAGCGTGATGTACTGTTCAAGAGCATTCATCCAGATATTCAATAAATTTAAAAAATGATGAATTAAAAGTGCAACCGAAATTAATTTTTTTAATTTTAAAAATTGAAAATGTTAATTAAAATTGTATGTTTGCAGGATATAAAGAGGGAAACTCACTGCACATGAAGGAGTAACTCTCGTAAGGGTCTCCTTGGAAACAGAACTGGCCTTTAGGGCATGTTTTATTGGCCTGAAATTTAAAAAGTTTTAAAATTTCTGAATGTAAATTATGATATATGAATATATAAAAACATCTTTTGAAAGTTGAATTCAACCAAGGGGTAGGTTCCTAGAGTTGCATTATAGGGGTCACAGTAACAAGGAGCTGGAGAGTAAGGAAAGTTAATAACTGCCGGTTAATGGCAAAGGTGACAAGATTGTTTTGTTGAAGAATAAATATTATCAAATTTGAACAAAAGTTTTGGAATATAATCATTGTTTAATTCTCTAAAAACCTTTTGGTTTTTTGTTTTCATCATAGTCAACTTCAACACACTGGCCTACAATTTCCGTTGCTGTGAAATAAAAGTTAATAAACATATTGTCAATAGCATAAAAGGTGTTAAATTTTTTTTGAATATTTTTTTTTATTTAGTTTTCTTAGCTTTTGATCCGCATTCGTTCGAACATTGAAGTTAGGAATATGTGTTCAGAACAATGATACGAAGAAATGTGTTCAAAGCTTCAACCATGATGTAATGTTTTCAAAGACTATACTGTAACATTGAAACATGGAAGGTTATAACAAAAAAATTAGCACTTTTTTATTTGAGCTCACCATTTACGCATCTTTCACTTATGCCCTTCTCACCTTCCCCCTTCACCAAGCAGTATGTCCCATTGGCGCATTCACGGTCCTTTCGGAAAAATGCGAATATTTTTTAAAATTTTGAAACAGACATCTTTTGAAATTTTTTAGAATTTTTTGCTTTTCAGATGTCACTTCATCCCTAGGCCTGTCTCACCGGGCACAGGCATCGTTGTTCAGGCCTTCCATACGTGGATCCTTCTATGTCCTCACAGTCTGGTAAACCGTACACGTCTGTCGATGAATGAAAATGAATTATCAATAGCTAATTTTATTTCCCGATTGATTTTATATAAATTCATGTAATCTCACGAAAAACTTTTCCAAGCTTAATAAATTGAAACACACGTTGAATGATAAACTTTGAAGTATTTTCGTTTCACCTGAAACACACAAGCCATTGTTGGATTTTTCGTTCAGTCTCTTACAAAAAAACCCGTTTCTGCACACCTTCATAACATGCCCATTCTTTTTGAAGTAATTATGCTATAAATGTCCAGTTCTCAGTTTCAATTTACATGTTCATAACATAAAAAAATTTTGCTAAATTTATTAAAAAAATTAAAATTTATTTCAATTAATTTATATTTTGCTTTATTATTTAAAAAAATATTGTTTTTCCAAATCAACTCGTTTGCACTCAAACACACGTCTCACCCTGCACGTACAGTCTGTGCCGTTTCTGAAGTCAACCTCGTGACAGTACTTGGGCACTGAAGGAAAGCCAAGTATTGTCAGCCTTTCAAAAAGTTTTTATTTTTTGAATAAAAAACAGCTTTATCAACTCACAACAAGTATAATTTTTGTTGTCAATTTTGACACAAGTTTCATTTGAGGAACACACTTTATTTTTCTTAATTTCAGCCTGGTTTTCTTTCTAAAGAAAAATTTTTTTTTAAAAATTCGTTGTTATTATTTTGAACTCTCAAACAACTTTGAATGTTTATTTGTTATGAATGTTTACCTTTTTGTTTTTCTTCTTTCTATTCTTATTTTTTACCACCGGGTCACAATAGCATGGAGCTAAGAATTTTTAAATAACATTCAGAAAAATACCCATTTTGAATTTCATTTTCCATGAATATAAATTTAAATTAAAAAAATTTCAATGAAAAATTTAAGTTGAGGTACATATATTCAAAAGTTCCGAAAGTGCACTCACCATCAGGAACCCAGTCAGTGTAGTGCATGTTACTGCATTCACCTACTATAGTCGTTTCTATAATTAAAAAAAAAACAAAAATTAGGATGATTGTTTGATGTTCAGTTTAACTCAAGAAGTCAAAAATTATCTTCATATTCTCTATTTTTGACAACAATAAATCAGTTTAGTTACTGTGGTTGCACTTATGTTTAACATTTCGTTCTATATTACACCCCTAACCAAGCCGTTCGTTCATAGTTTATTTTTCTCTTATTTCTTTTAATTTAAAAATAAAATAAAAATTATTAGACATCAAAAATTAAAACAGCTATGACGTAAGTTTATGGGAAGTTAATTTTGCAACAAATAATTAGGAAGTTAACAATGACAACAACCGTTGATGCAGTATTCACTTTTGACTTCAAGATAAGCTTTGTCGTATGTCACCAGACAGTACATCTTTGGACCACAGAAGACACCCTGGTGAATGGATGGTTGATGAGTTGATGACTTATTTCAAATGTGTCATTGTTTTCAAGAGTCGTTTCTCCCAATCTTACTTCTGTTTTTTTTATAATTTTTTTCGTGAAACTTTTAAACCTTTTTGTTTAAACAGTTCATAGCAAAGTTATTTTGAATAGTGTAAAATCAACGTAGTACAAAAACTTCAATCGAATCAGACTTTTGAACAAAATTATAAACTGCAGTCAATCTCACATTACAAGTACAGTTCTCCGCTGGCCTTCCAAACTCCGCTCCAACCACTGCTCCGCATGTTTGGACTTTTCCTGCGAACGGGTCTGGTATGTCTTTCTTGACTTCCACATGAGTTTTATTTGGTCCTGTTAACGATAAGTCAACTCACATCAAGGGTTTGGAGTTTCATAAATTCACTCTTTTCATAGTTATATAAGTTTGAATCTTCTCAAAAACAAATCAAGTGTCTCAACTTTCATTAATTTTTAAATAAATCAAAAAATATAAAACTAATCTTGATTTTTTCTTCAATACCTTCAACACACTCGCTATAATCTTTATTTATAAACAGTTTGACTCTTTCTTTAGCACTTATATTTCTTTTTTGACAATGAGTTCCATTGGGACAGATAACTTCATAAAGAAAAATTGATTCTATCACCTGTGTTTGGAATAATTTTTTCAAATAAAAAAAAACTTAAAATTTTTTTAAAGTATAAATTTTAACAGCTATTAATAAAAATCCAACCAACCTCACAAGTACAATTGTTTGTTTCGGGATATCTAAGATTTGAACACAACTCAGGTACTGTGAAATGAAACAACGAATTGAGTTAAAAGGATCTTCACGTGATTAATAAAGGAAATATTCATCTTACCACAGTGTTCATTCGCTAATGTTTTGAACATTGTGAGTTCTTTATAACAAAACCATCCTTCAGGGCATACATCGTTTGTCTTTAATTAAAATGTTTAAGTTATTTTTCAAATTTGTATTCGAAAAATTCCAACGAAATTTGGTTTTTCACAATACGTTTTTAATGAAGTCTAAAAAAACTTTTTAAATAATTTTTTTTCTTCACCAAACTGAATATTTGATCAATTTTGATTGCAAAAACTTGATGGAATGAGTTTCGTTTTTATGTAGAATTCATGATATCCAAACTGAATTTACCGGCAAGAAATGGCCAACTTGTGGGACTTTCTTGTCGCAGTAGCAAGGAGCTGATGGAAGCATGAAGTGCCTATCACAAGTTACATTCTTGAAACCATTCTCAATAAGTGGATGTTTGAAAGGTTGAAGGGGCATGAAATGGCCAGCAAACCTTTTGGGTGTCCACGTTCGTCACTTGGAACTAAGCGGCAAGATCCCACTACGGTGGAGGCTGGTAGCAAGTTTACATGGATGTGACTTAACTTATGTGTTGTTTTTAATTATTGTGAATATGTGTATCATTATGAATATTTTGTATACTCAATTGATTTTTTTATAATATTTTTCAATATAATTTTATCTTGCATTCTTTCTCTGGTTTTAGTCATCAATAAATTCTCACTCCCATCTTAACTACAACATATATATTTGAAATACTTCACTCGTTCAGTTTGAATTTTTACAATTTTCATCTGTCAAAAATCCTCAGAAACTGTTCTGTTAATAAATATCATCATTCCTATAAACCCCTTTCAGCTCAACAACTTTCAGTGTTCAAATCTTCTTTGTATTGAAGCAAATCCGCTTCAGCTTTCGTACACTATCTTCCTTCTCTTTGTCAATCGTCAATGACAATATTGAAAAAATAAGAACCCTGAACTGAGTTCTAGGGGATGTTTTATTTATTTTTATCAAAACAATAAAACTGGCTTCTGAGTAATTGCGTTGTTGTGTGGGTGGCTGTTGAGCATTATAAATATTCATTAACTATTAATACTGAAATTGTAAATATTCATTAACTATTAATACTGAAATTTTAAATAATTATTAAGTATTAATACTGAAATTTTAAATAATTATTAAGTATTAATACTGAAATTTTAAATAATTCCATATTTCTAATATCAAAGTTATGAATAATTATATTTTTTAGTTTTTCCAATACAAACCATTTATGCACTGGCTGGAGTGTTGTTTGCCTTCTGTCTTCACCAAACAAAACTGGCCTTTCGGACATTCGGTTCCCTGGATGGGTATTTAATTTAGTAATCCATTTTCATTTTTTTGCTCAAACAACGAAATATTGCACATTGGAATTTTCTATCTTCTTCCATGTAATTTAATGTAAGATTGGGTATAATTTCTCTCTAAGGTTTCCGACTTTTTATCTTTTAGTTATTCCTTACATTGATACATAAGCAGGAGGTCACAGGCCTGCCGTAGGATGAACCATCCATCTTTACACAGTCTGCAAAGGAAAGCCGTTTTGAAGAGTGGGAGGGTTATCATTAAAAAGTGATTTATTATTATTGTACTTTGAATGAAAACGAGGGCTTTTGAACAGTGTGGAAACAGCGCTATATAAATGATTTGATTAGCTTAGATTAGAGAGTGAAATTTTGTTTTCAATTTTTTGTAAATACATTGTACAAGGGTGTCGAAAATCTAGCTAGTCCCAAAGAGATGGAAGCTTTTGTCTTTGGATTATTATTCAAACAGCTTTCGGAGAACTAGATTATAACGGTTTGATCTAATCAAGAATTAATAAAACTGACGTTACTTTTATGGAACTCAAAAGTTACAAAACGTCAAACAAAAAGTATCAGCATGAAAAAAATAGAAAAAAATATTTCTAAAAAAAATTATATAGCGAATTAATCTCATAGCACCACAGCTAGCGCTACCTAATTTATTGAAAGAAAGCTCCAAAGACAAGAAAAACGTCTCTGTGTCCAAATGAACTCAATCTAATCTAATCTAATCTAATCTAATCTAATCTAATCTAATCTAATCTAATCTAATCTAATCTAATCTAATCTAATCTAATCTAATCTAATCTAATCTAATCTAATCTAATCTAATCTAATCTAATCTAATCTAATCTAATCTAATCTAATCTAATCTAATCTAATCTAATCTAATCTAATCTAATCTAATCTAATCTAATCTAATCTAATCTAATCTAATCTAATCTAATCTAATCTAATCTAATCTAATCTAATCTAATCTAATCTAATCTAATCTAATCTAATCTAATCTAATCTAATCTAATCTAATCTAATCTAATCTAATCTAATCTAAGAGTTTGTATAGCGCTGATAAAACCGTTCAAAAACGCTCTGTGCTACAAACTGTTTAAACGACAAATTTTCGAAATCTTTGCAAAAACAAATTGGAGAAATAACAGAAGTAAAGTAAGCGAGAAAAAAGTTGCACACAGGGGGCCACAGGAGAAAGTGGCAGATTATACTGGAACACAAAAACTTGGTTCAAATGATTCAATCAGACGTTTTCATGGCTTATAGATTTGTTAATTTTTATGTTTTTTTCCATTTATACGGCTCCCTCAATAAATTTATTTGCTCAGACCTCTGAGTAATTCAATCTTCTCAAATCCTTTTTACATTTCTGAATCATCCTTTTACATTTTTTCAAACTGATATCAAAAACATATTGAAGCAATATCTCTTCCTGTTGTTTTTCACAATACTTTGAAAGTACGCTTACTTCATTATCATTCAATGCATCCTTTCTTAAATTCAAAGTTGAGACTTGATTCATTAAAAAATGAATAAGATTTTTTTTAATTTGTTAGTTTTGAGTTATTTCGTTTTTGTACAGAGTTCCACCCCGTGAAAGTAGTATTAAGTTATTTTTTCAATTTTTTTGAATTTTGAGAATAATTTAAAGATCTGTGTTTGTATGTAAGTATTTCAGTTTTGAGTTATTTTATGTTGCGAGTTTTTGAGTTTCAGGATATTCTTATACTGGTATAATTTCAGAGTTTCTATAACATGTCAGTTCATCTGATTTTACCTTCCAGTTTGCTTTCTTCACCTCCTCTTCCACTGCCACTCCCGCTTTCACTCCCGCTTTCACTCAAACATTCGTCATCAATGAGATTTGCAGATAAACCTGGGAATATTTGAAATGTTAAAGCGTAGATAGGTTAATCATGAATTTAGATAATTCAAGATCAGAAATAAAATGAAAGACAATAAAAAGGAAACTCATCTTCTCTCTCTCCACTCTGCACTGACCTTGCACCACCAGGAGGCTCCAGAGCATCACAAAAGCCAAGGTGGACCCGTCCATGTTGGCAGGTTGTGTGCACTTGAGACCATGTGTGTGGCTGCTGTGGTGTTATAACTGCCTTGTGTTTGCTCAACAAAGCCATAATAAGTTCGATTAATTTTGTTTTAGTATAAAAAACTTTTTTATATATATTTCTTTCGAAAAAATAATTTTATTATTTTTAGAAAAAGAAATTCAATCCATTTAAGAAAAACTTAAAATTTTTAATTCAATTTTAATTTAGAAAATTTAATTTTTCTTATTTTGAAAAAAAATATTTTCGAATTGGCTTCGAAACTCTATGGGTTTGAGGCCACTAGACTAATATCCGTATTTCTATTGTATTGTATTTTATTGTATTGTATTGTATTGTATTGTATTGTATTGTATTGTATTGTATTGTATTGTATTGTATTGTATTGTATTGTATTGTATTGTATTGTATTGTATTGTATTGTATTGTATTGTATTGTATTGTATTGTATTGTATTGTATTGTATTGTATTGTATTGTATTGTATTGTATTGTATTGTATTGTATTGTATTGTATTGTATTGTATTGTATTGTATTTTATTGTATTGTATTGTATTTTATTGTATTGTATTGTATTGTATTGTATTGTATTGTATTGTATTGTATTGTATTGTATTGTATTGTATTGTATTGTATTGTATTGTATTGTATTGTATTGTATTGTATTGTATTGTATTGTATTGTATTGTATTGTATTGTATTGTATTGTATTGTATTGTATTGTATTGTATTGTATTGTATTGTATTGTATTGTATTGTATTGTATTGTATTGTATTGTATTGTATTGTATTGTATTGTATTGTATTGTATTGTATTGTATTGTATTGTATTGTATTGTATTGTATTGTATTGTATTGTATTGTATTGTATTGTATTGTATTGTATTGTATTGTATTGTATTGTATTGTATTGTATTGTATTGTATTGTATTGTATTGTATTGTATTGTATTGTATTGTATTGTATTGTATTGTATTGTATTGTATTGTATTGTATTGTATTGTATTGTATTGTATTGTATTGTATTTTATTGTATTGTATTGTATTGTATTGTATTGTATTGTATTGTATTGTATTGTATTGTATTGTATTGTATTGTATTGTATTGTATTGTATTGTATTTTACTGTATTGTATTTTACTGTATTGTATTTTACTGTATTGTATTGTTTTGTATGGTTTTGTATTGTTTTGTTTTATATTGTATTGTATTATGTTTTATTGTATTATGTTGTATTGTATATCTTTCGAAAAAATAATTGATTTGAAGTTTGACGCACCCAGCAAACAACTGAAGCATCAGCTTATTTGATCATCTTGTTTGCTCCAAAAGAGCAACACTCATACATCAAAATCAATAATCAAGTGAAATTATTCCAAATATAATCCAAACAACAAACTTCAAAATCTCATTGAAAACGATTCCAGTTTTTTTTTCAGTTTAAAACGAAAATTTGAATTTCTCATTAAATTTTGAAACAATTTTTGTCGAGAATTTGAATGTCGATAAAAAAAAACCGTGGAATTATGTTCTTACGGCCTACCACCTTTCAAAAAGTTCACAGTGCATTGGAGTTTATCATAGTCGTAGAGGTATTAGTCTGTAGATTGTTCTACAGCTCATTACTCTTAGATGAGTGGACTATTTTAGTTTTCGCAATACATCAAAAATGCTTTTTTCAATTACATAAAACTTAAATTAACTGAAAAAACCTTTAATTTTATTTTTTACTACTCAGATCTGAGAATAAGACTTTTAACTATTCAAATAGGAATAATCAGCTCGGTTTTTTCATTTTTTTTCATTAAAATGTTACAGAAATTTAAATTATTTCAATATAATAAAAAATAATTCCGAAGCATTTTTGTTTCATTGAAGGATTAATTGAAACCAATTTGAAATTTTAAAGCCACAAAACGGAAACATTTTTCAATATGCTCTTTTATTTGATGAAGAAAATTCATTAATGAATAGTACACTAAAAAAAAGTCTGAACGAACAATCGTTTTTTTTGTTGCAAAATTGTTTAGTTCAGGGTTTTTAGAAAATATTTTTGCAAGTTGATACTGAGTTACAAGTCTTCATCGTCACTCCCACCCGAGCCAGCTGTTTGATCAACACCCGAACCTCCACCAGCTTCTGAACCACTCCCATCGCCAGATCCTGACCTACTCGTGTCTCCAAAACCACTCTCAACTGCAGGAGTTCACAATTTGTAAACTCTATGTAAATTGTACCCTTATCAATTTATAACAACTTCGCTTTCGAACTGTCAGCACTATAACGGATTAGATTAGATTAGGTTAGATTAGTTCAGATTAGATTAGATTAGATTATAGTAGATTGGATTAGATTAGATTATAGTAGATTGGATTAGATTAGATTAGATTGGATTAGATTAGATTAGATTAATAATTTTTAGAGACTACTTTATGACAGTAAAATAATCTGGATCCATAATATTAATCAAACTAATTAAATTGTAAAAAAATATCGCTGGAATCTTTATAAAAGATGTTTTACTCGGAACGCATTTCTCATCTTTGAAAATATTTTCTTCTTTTTTGCAGTAGGTACCATTTTCACAGATCTTCACTCTATCTTTGAAGCGGTCCACAACCTGGAAGGTTTGAAGTTTCAAAGTTGAAGTGCCTATCAAATAGCATAATGAATTTTTGTATTCAAAATTGAAATTGATGTTTTGACGCGCAGTTTTAATGTAAGAACTTACATCACAGTACGACAGACTAGTGCTTCCTGGTTCTGCAGCGTAGAGGGTATAAGGCTCCGCTGTGAAGCTTAAGCCTCTGGGTGCAATACCCGGCTGAGCTCAAATTGAAGAAAAGTAAAGAAGTGACGCCGTGCTAAATGGCTTAGTCACCTAGTAGTTCAGCTGCTAGTGAAACAGTTTTTTCGATAACTTTTTTGTACCACGGATCAACGAATCTTCCCAAAAGCATTGCTTAGATTATTAGGTTTGTGCAAAATTCATTATCAAATAATTCAACAGTAGCTGATGAAAACTAAATTAATGTTTTTAATAAAAGAATCTTCATTCGTTAGGACTCATGTTTTCAACACGAGTTAAAGACCGATAACATTACAAAAATTTCAAACTTTTGTACTTTATATAGCTGTCCGATATTCCTAGCTTGTTTAATTCAATTGAGAAATTTTTATAGCGCTGAATACACTGTTCAAGAGCGCTCAAAATAACAATTTTCCAACTAACACTAGAGATATTTTGTCATTATTATTTTTTCATTTTTATTCTTTTTTATTCATTTATTATTTATTTATTTATTTATTTATTTTTCATTTTCATCAGGTGTATGATTAAGGGAAGTTCAGTTATCATTGAAGAGTCCATTTTTAGTTCAAACGTATCATTCTAGAAACCTTTTGAAAGTTACGAGTAGATTCACAATTGACTAACCAGACAAGTGCAGTTTCCATCTTTCGGATACCCGAGATTCCTGCAAAGCTCAGGAGCTGTATATTTGAATACATTTAATAAATATTTGAACTGGAATCAATTATTTTTAGTTTTTTTTTCATATTTAAAAAAACTGATTTTAATATTTTTTCATTAAAAAGTTAAACATACTGCAGAAAAAGGAATAACCACCACGAGTGTCTTCTTCAAAACAAAACTCATTTTTCGGGCATGTTATATTAGCCTGAGATTGAAAAAAGTTTAATGAGATTTTTTGCGGATGAAGTTAAAAATTTGAAGTTTTGTAGGCTGATTTGAACAAGATTAACCAAAGGGTAAGATCTTGTAGTTTTATCGTATGGATCACAGTAACAGGGAGCTGAAAAGTTTGAAGAGTTAATAACTGCAATGAAGTGAGTTATTTTTTTTAATAAAAAAAAGTTAAATATTCAAAATAGTTTTTTTATCAATGAAAAAGTGTCAAATAACCTTTCGGTTTTTCTTTTTTGTCGTATTCAACATTATGACACTGACCCACCACGTCCGTTGCTGTGGAAAACAATTAGCAGTCATCAACGCAACACAATTCAAGCACTTTTGAACCGTGTGGAATCATCTCTATGAAAATGAGTTGATAAGGTTAGATTATTTGATTAGATCAGATGATTTGATTAGATTATTTGATTAGATCAGATGATTTGATTAGATCAGATGATTTGATTAGATCAGATGATTTGATTAGATCAGATGATTTGATTAGATTATGTGATTAGGTCAGATGATTTGATTAGATCAGATGATTTGATTAGATCAGATGATTTGATTAGATTATGTGATTAGGTCAGATGATTTGATTAGATCAGATGATTTGATTAGATTAGATTAAAACGCAATAAACTAGACAATGAATAATGATATAATAGATGCGTTAACGATAGAGTTAACAGAAGTTAACGTATAATCTCATTTTTTTAGAAACACATTAGCTTTGAGATACGCTAGAGTAGCGGTAGAATAATTTCGAATGACAACTTTCATTTTTAACACACCATTCACGCATCTTCCACTTGACGTTTTTCCCCTTCTGGAGGTCACCAAGCAGTATGTTCCATTAGCACATTCACGGTCCTGTGGGAAGGTTGTGAAATGTTTGGACACAGAGACGTTGTTCTTTGGACACAGAGACGTTGTTCTTTGGACACAGAGACGTTGTTCTTTGGAAACAGAGACGTTGTTCTTTGGACACAGAGACGTTGCTCTCTGGACACAGAGACGTTGTTCTTTGGACACAGAGACGTTGTTCTTTGGACACAGAGAAGTTGTTCTTGGACACAGAGACGTTGTTCTTTGGACACAGAGAAGTTGTTCTTGGACACAGAGACGTTGTTCTCTGGACACAGAGAAGTTGTTCTTTGGACACAGAAACGTTGTTCTTTGGACACAGAGACGTTGTTCTTTGGACACAGAGACATTGTATTTGAACACAGAGACGTTGTTCTTTGGACACAGAGACATTGTATTTGAACACAGAGACGTTGTTCTTGTTCTTGGAATATTTCCTCAATAAATAACATTTTTTGAAACTTTGTAAATAATGGTAGTTATGAAATATTTCTCCGAAAATTTGCAGTTTCATTTGTTCCTCTCTCACCGGACACAGGCATCGTTGTTCAGGCCTTCCATACGTGGATCCTTCTATGTCCTCACAGTCTGGTAAACCGTAGACGTCTGTCAAATGATAGAATTTATAATTGAAAAAAATATTGAATAATGAATCCAAGTTTTTGATATTTTCTATTTGATAGAATATTTGGAAGGTTCTTTGAAGTTTCAAACTTTGAAATTTTTAATTCAAATGAGTTATCTGATGAAAAATCTCAAAGTTTCAAAAGTTTCACCTGAAACACATATACCATTGTTCGTTTTGTCATCCAGCTTTTTGCAGAAGAAGCCCTCTTTGCAAAACTTTATCTTATTGACATTCTGTTTCAGCATTGTTGTATTTTCAATTTATACATAAATTATTTTCTTATTTATATTTTTATCTATCATTTTTTGATGATGTTTATTTCATTTTTAAATCAAACACACGTCTCACCCTGCACGTGCAGTTTGTGCCGTTTTTGAAGTCAACCTCGTGACAGTACTTGGGCACTGAAAAAGAATAGAAATTTCTATTTCAGATCAAATTTTTCATAGGTTTTTGCAGAAAGACAATCCAAAAGTTCAACTTACTACAAGTATAATTGTTGTTGGTCTTGATGCAAGTTTCATTGGAAGAACACAGAATGTTTTTTATTAATTCGGTTCCAGTTTTTCCCTAAAAAATGAAATACTTCATTTATAATTTTGAAATTTTATGTCATAATTTTTTTGAAAGTTCAAAAATTAATTCATTCTTAATTTTTATCTTTTGAGTCATCTTTCTGTCAAAAGTTTTAGTTGGACCCCTTGTACATCCATACCTTTTTGTTTTTTGATTTTTTCTTCTTATTGTAGATGGTCGGATTACAAAAGCAAGGAGCTACGGGATAAAGAAAAAAAGTGAAAAATATGAAGCTGTGTATTGATAAAAATGCAAAACATGAATACATCTTACAAAAAAAAACAAAATTTAAGATTTTAGCAAGTTACATCAAAACTACCAAGGTCCACCCACCATCGGGAATCCAGTTGGTGTAGTGCACGCGACTGCACTGTCCTACTATGGTCGTTTCTGTAAGCAAGTGGAACTAAAAATAAGCTTGATGGTTACTAATTTTAATTTCAAGTTTTGAAGTAATCTTCGTTCAATATTCAGAATGACTTAATTCACTTAATTTAATTAATTTACACGAAAGAAATCGTCAGAGTTGCACTTTTAAGATATTTTTGAATTTATGGATTAAGGGTTCTGAGTCGAGTAACTAGTTGCAATAACATCACTTACCGTTGATGCAGTATTCACTTTTCACTTCAAGGTATTTGGGCTTGTAAGTCACCAAGCAATGCATTCCTGGACCGCAGAAGACACCCTGGTGATTAGATGGCAGATGACTTTAGGCCTCTTCGGAAATTGTGTCATTGTTTTCAAGAGTTATAAACTGCAGTCAATCTCACATTACAAGTACAGTTCTCCGCTGGCCTTCCAAACTCCGCTCCAAACACTGATCCGCATGTTTGGACTTTTCCTGCGAACGGGTCTGGTATGTCTGTCTTGACTTTCACGTGCGTCCCATTCGGTTCTGTTGAAAAAATCAATTCCATGCTGTTCAAGCTGGTCTGGTATAGTAACAAAATATTCTGTAATTCAAAACTATTGAGAATGCAATGGATGAAAGTTAACAATCTCAATATTTTTAAGTTATTAAGAGCTTTCATACTAAAGAAGAAAGCTAGTTTGATGATTTTCAATGAAAAATCACTAAAAAAAGTATGATATGATTTCACCAATACCCAAAATGCATTCGCTTAATCCTTTAGTGTTTTTATTTCTTCTGTACGTTTTTTTATTTTTTGCGCAATATATTCCCTTAGGACAGAGCACTTCATAATAGGAAAACAATTCTTTGACCTGCAGTGAAATTCAATTTTATTTGAATTTAAATTTAAATTGAATTAATTTTGTTAATGATTGAAAAGTTTGTGAAAATACAGATGAGAACTAACGTCACAAGTACAATTATTTGTTCTCGGATAACCAAGGTTTCTACATAACTCTGGAACTGTGAAATATCAAAGTGTTATGTAGAAGGTGAATCGATTTCAAAAATATTACTGAATTTTATTTCAAAATTTTACTGAAGCTTATTTCAAAATATTACTTAATTTTATTTCAAAATATTACTTAATTTTATTTCAAAATATTACTTAATTTTATTTCAAAAACTTTCAAATTACTCACTGCATTTTTCATCAGAAAAAACGCCGAAAGTTACCTCTTTGAAACAAAACATGTTCTCAGGACACACATTCTTTGTCTTGAATGGATTGGAAAAGTGATTATTATTGATTAATCTGTGATAATCTTATGTTTTGTATATGAATCAAAAGGAAAACCCTATTTGGGCTGAACTTTCAGAGATAAATTTACTTCAACTATTTTATTCCCGTGGTGGTTTGTCAATCTTTGGGCAACTATAGATATATTTTCAATTTTCGAAATCAAAATGATTTCACTAAAATACCGGCAAGAAATGGAAAGCTTTTCTGACGAATCTGTCACAGTAGCAAGGAGCTATTGGAAGTAAAAGTTGTCAAGTTGTAACAGTCAATCGCTCTCATCGAGCCGATGTTTGAAAGTTTTGGAAACAAAAAAATGCACTAAAATAAAACAAAAAAATATATTACAATACAATACAATACAATACAAAAAAATACAATGTTATTCAATGCATTCCAAAACAATACAATAAAATACAATACATTATAAAACAAAATAAAAAAATATATTACCACACAATAAAATATAATACAATACAAACTGTGGCCTCGTAACTCTACGGGGTTAATGCCACTATAATAATATTCGTTTTTGTATTGTAATACAATAAAATACAATCACTGACGTCATTAAAGTCTCATACAAACCTATTGGGTGATCATGTTTGTCAGTTGGAACTATGGTGAGCCCACTATGGTGGAGGCTGGTGCGTGTGTGTGTGTGTGTGTGTGTGTGTGTGTGTGTGTGTGTGTGTGTGTGTGTGTGTGTGTGTGTCTGTGTGTGCGTGTGTGTGCGTTCGTGCGTGCGTGCGCACGCTCATATATATATACATATATATACATCCACATGTGCTTTTATTCGGGATTATCAATGTTATTATCAATTTTTTTGTAATGGGGTGAAGATTTTTTGTTGAATAAATGTTAATTAACTTAAAATATACAAAATATTTTGTAATAAACATGGAAGTTTACCCAAACCGTTTATACAGTGTCCCACCTTCTGTCGATCATCTTGTGTTTTCACCAAACAAAACGTGTTGTTAGGACACATAGTTTCCTGCATATAAGTATTTGAAGAATTTTCTTATAATTTTATAAGGGTTTTCAAGTTTGGTTATAATAACGTAAAAATAACGTTTTAATATAATTTTCAAATTTTTTATTTCGTTTTTTTGAGCAGTGATTCCGTATGATTTATTTATTTTTTAGTTTATTTTATAAAATAAATTATTATTCATTTTTTCACATTGAAACAATAACATGGAACTTTAGGTCTGCCGTATTCTGAACCTTTCACGTCAGCACAGTCTGGAAAGGGCGGTTAAAAAAACATGAATGAAAAAATCACCAGGTAAAGTTATTAAAGGGTAGCTTCAATTTCAAGGAAGAATCAAAAGGATTTTAACAATGTTACCAAAAGAAAAAAGCAACACAGGAGAAAAAAGCAGGGAAAAATAAATGAAAAGAAAGAGGTGAACTAGGAGAAGAAAAAGTAGCAAACTATGAAGAGTGAAAACGACGCTAGTGATCAAAATTACAATAATAAAAACTGATGAAAATGAAAAAAAAAAAGAATTTTTAAATTATTTTTAATTGAAAATTGTCCAATTTCTAGGATGGAAAATTTTGAGTGAAAATTGGAATTCGTTACAGATTTTTTAGAGAGGTGATTACAATAAGCAGATTGATAAGAAATGATACTGAGAGACGAAAAATGTGTGCTATAGTTTTTGAAAAAACGAATTTTTCTATGATCTTGGAATGGGAAGTAGGATCAGAAATAAAAAGAAAAGGTTGAGATTGCTTTTCTTAATAAAAAAACTTGTGCTGTTTGGTAGGAATAAGAAAAATAGTTTGAGAGCAAGAAGTTGGACAGCTCATAAAAAAAAAGAAAAAAAATTAAAAAAAAGCTTTTTATAAAGAAAATGGGAATCATGTCAAAAGAGGAAGAGTTTGTTGGGAGAGATTGAATAAACTTTTTGATTTCATTTAGAGTTATTTGTAATACAAAACAATACAAAACAATACAATACAGAACAATACATTACAAATACAAATACTATTGTAGGGGGAATAACCCCGTAGAGTTTCGAGAGCTCAAAAATATGATTAAAAATGTGAAACTAGTGGGTGGATATTGTTAGATGATGGGGTAGTATGTGAGAAGTTGAACTGAAAGGGACCTATGGGTGAGATTGATTTTGTTCATAAAGTAATGAAGTATTTGACAATTTTTTTGGATTTCAAAATTGGGGCAAGAAGGAGTTGGAGAGGTTCTGTGCAAGATATTGTTGGCTGTTTTCCATGAAACTCGAAAATAAGAAAAGGCCAACGTGAATGCAAAATGTAAGTTGTCAGCAGGCGACTTGTTAATCAAGTAACAGGCATGTTTGCTCTACAGAAAAGATAGTATGAAACTGTTTTGCCAAGTTTCATCAAGTTTGACTTTTTTCCAGGTTTCGCTTAATGCGTTAATTAGCCCAGGCAGCACTAACAGCTTCAGCTGGTGCTGCTTGCTAGGGTGGAAGACGACAGTGCGTCAGTGAGCGTGAGATGCAATCAGAGATCTCGAAGAGTTGTCCATGAGGTTGACAACTTCGTTCATTGCGACACCAAAGAAATGAAGGAGTGAGTCTTGAGATCGGTCAAAAGCGTCGAGTTGAGGGAGTTGTAGGTACGAAAGACTATGGAAACGGGAAAAAAGGGGTGATGTTTAAATTAAAATATACGTAATCAGAATTGAAGGATTCCTTTCCTGGGCCATCAACCAGGTAGGAGGCAGACGTTGAAGTAAAACGAGGTCCAAAAGATTGCCCAATTGTGAGTGTAAAAGTCAACATCATGCAATAGGTCGAGTTCCTTCAAGAGAACATCTAACTGATTCAATTAATTAATTTAATTAATACTATTAACTGATTCAATTAATTAATTTAATTAATACTATTAACGGATTCAATTAATTTTTTTTCAGTCCATTCATAATTTCCGTCATACGTAATTTTTGGAATTATCTTAAAGATGAACGTGAACGAAAGAGTCGTTTTTCCGGAGCCCTTTTGAACAAAATGCTGAACAGTGCTTTACAAATGATTTGGTTAAACTAAAGTAGATTGATTGAAAAAATATATCATTTTTCATCTATGTTTAATCTTTCATAACTCTGTATTGTTGCGTTCAATTTATTTGGTATAATAAGTTTTATTTTTGTGTTTTAGAATTTATCCTATTTTTATTTTTCAAGTATTTTAATATTATCATTTTCTTATTTGATCTATACATGGTATTTGACCAATTGATGTTTCACAATGTTTTCAATTTTTAAAAATTGTTTCATAGATCAATGTTTGTTATTAATATTTACATTTGATCATTCAAATATATTCTCATTCACCTTTTGGTTGAGGTTTTTTCTTTCCAGGTTTACTTACCACTCCATTTCCTGGATCATCTTTACCTTGTGTATCACTCACAATACCACTTCCACTTCCACTCCCCTCTATAAATCCAGAAGTTTCTCCACTTCCTGATTCACTACTGCGTAGTTCATCAAACATGCCTAAGACACAACCTGAAAAATTTCAAACATCAAAAAGAGATGATGTATTTAATGGTTAATAAAAAATAATAATAAATAAATCAAACAGAAAACGTAATCAAATAATAGTAAAAAGACGCATTCCTACTCTGCACTGACATTGCGCCACCAGAAGACTCCAGAGTATCACAAAAGCCAAGATGGACCTGCCCATGTTGGCAGTTTGTGTGCACTTGAGGCCGTTTGTGGCTGCTGTGGTGTTATAACTGCCTCGTGTTTGCTCAAAAAATCCATAATAAGTTCGATTAATTCGTATAAATGTTTCAAATAAATAAATATTTTTTTTGTTTTTATTAATTTGTTTTTTATTAAATAAAGAGCACACACTGAGGCGTCGGTATTTGACTTTCGTACACAAAACTTTCATTAGTCATCATTAAAGAGCAATAAAACTCAGCTCAGCGTGTTTTAACGGAATCAGTTTCCATTCTTTTAAATAATCCTCATTTTAATCTAATTTCAGCGGTTGTGAAACGTCTTTTGTCATTGTTTTCAAATGCCTTTCCAGAGAAGAGCTCCTACTCACTGCTGGGCTACTAAGTGAGTCTATCGGGGTTTAAAACGAAGCAAAACTCAATTTTGATTTTTTCATCGCAAATCGAAACACAGCAATCAACTATAACATCCTTCTATCAGATTGTCCAGCTTGTATAACTGCATACAATTATAACTCAAAATAAAAAATAAAAAAAAGTATCAACCGTTTAATACACAGCGTTATCAACTGTTTTGTTCAACAACGTACAAACGGTTTTCTAGGTGCAAGCTTTAAAAGGGTTTTTTGTAAAAATAAAAAGAGAAGTGTAGGATTTGAATGGAGAGAGTAATAAAAAATTGTTTTTTACTTAATGACTTGAAACAAATCAAAGTTTGGAGATTCCATAGAAACTAATTTTCTCAGATACGTGGAATACACTTATCTTACCAAACTGATATACAATACAATACAATACGATACAAAAACGAATATTGTTATAGTGGCATTAATCCCGTAGAGTTTCGAGGCTACTGATACCTTATTCAATAGTTATTTCATGTGATCATAAGCCATGACTCAAATCTAAATGTTCAAGTTCAAGTTAGTTTATATCTAAAGTCGATTTTTCAGTCGACTTTGGAATTCTTTAACAGCCTTTATGGAACTAAAATAAGGTTCATAATGTTCTCTTATTCCAACATTCTTGATTGAAGTATTCTTGAGAAATATAAAAATGAAAAAGACTAGAATTTTAAAACTTTTTAAACAATTTCCATTATTTAGAGATACCATTCATTAATTTTTTTCTCATCAAGTCCACAAAACTTTACTCAAAATCCATCATTAACTTTGAATTTAGATTCGTTTCAAAACTTACAATATTTCATTTCACTGAGACAAAAGTTCACTCACTATGAGCAAAAAACTCTCGAAGTTCTATGAGCTAAATGAAAAATAAACGAAGTTTCAGTCAAAAAGTCACAAAATTCAGTTGTCTTCTCCAGCGAACTTCGTCTGGTGTTCTAATGCAGCAGCATACACGGAATGACTTTATTGCCTTCTACAAATAATTTTATTGTTTTCTTTATTGAATTATGACCATAACTCAATTTTTTGAGTTGAAAACCTTACAATGAAACACCTTTTGTGTTGCTTTACACTTTATTCTTAGTTCCAATCAGTTAGATTAACACCATGGTTATCGTTTTGATTGATTCCTAATTTTTACATGCTTTTATTTTTCATTTTTATGCTTTCTATCTTGTTTTAAAATTATTCAACTAATGCTAATATTTTTTTCACCTACATCGAAACTAACCAGTTTTTAATTTCAACTGAGAATCTTCTACGGATTTATTGTTAATATGAGATCGAATGAAAAAAAACGCGTTATGTTTAGACTCTGTTAACTTGTTAAGAATGGATTGATAATATTTCTAAATTCACAATTATTATTTTTTAGGAAGTAAAAGTCATTTTTTTACGCGGACCCACATTCATCTTCGTCATCATCTCCAGCACCTGATCCTGATCCGGATCCAGACCCGCTCCCCTCTTTGCCGTCTTGAATGAATTTCAAAAGTCAATTTTAATTTTTTTTCCATTATTAAATAAATTCACGTTGTTAACATTTTTCAAATAAATTAAAAACTTTTCAATGTATATCATGATTGGTAAACGTCAAAATATGTTCATCTTTGTTCACTTCAATACCTTTGACACAAGTTTCCTGCGGCGTATTATAATATTCATCATTTACAACATCACAATGAGTTCCATGAGGACAAACAGCCTCGCCTTCTGGTAACTGTAAGCATTTACATGAATGAATATGGCAGTAGTTTGAATATAATGATTTGTTGGGTACAACAAAAAATAAATATGATTTAATGGGAGTCCACTAATGGGAGTCAAAAACCAATTTTTTGAACAATATTTGAAATTAAATTGAAGTTCATTTCAAAAATTTATAAGAATGGTAAGGTTCTGATGTTATTGTCTTTTTGAAACTGATACTCTCGAAAATACATATCCAATTTTGAGAACACTGATTTTAAAAAGTTATTGACCAACCTTACACGTGCAGTTGTTATTTTTTGGATAATCCAGTTTCACGCAAAACTCAGGATCTGTGACGATGTATTAACGGAGGTTCGATTTGCAAATCAATAGGTTAATTATATGTTTTGATGAATTGATATTTGAACTTACTGCATTTGAAACTTTCACCAAAAAAATTATCCTCTTTGTGACAAAAGTCATTTCCAGAACATACAACATTTTTCTGGAATTTTTCATGTGACGTTGAGCATTGTCTGGTTTAATAAATTTCAAACTATTCATGGAAGTAACATTACCTCAAGGTCCTCTTCGATAAAATCATTTTCTATTGGAACTGTTGGTAGTGGATCACAGTAACAAGGAGCTGAATGGGAATTGTAAAAATAAGGGGTTTGAGTTACTATGATGTTCAGACTAAAGATTGATCCTATTCCCAAAGATTTGGAAATTAAAATCAATGGTTTTTATTGAAAAAGTGCAGATAATAGCTGGGAATAAAACAAAAAAAGATAGTTTTTAACATCATTTTAATTGATTTTATAATTAAAAATTCAAACTGGTGAAATAGCAGAAAAAAAATTTTCTTTCTCAAAAAATATAGCAATGTTTTATGTCTAAAAATGCAGTTTCAAAATAAAAAAAAATTTTCAATAAATTTTTTTAATTACCAATAAATTTGATAAAATATCTAAAAAAGCTTTGACTAAATATTATTGACAACTTTTGATATTGAAATATCACACAAAAAAACAGATTCTAAAACAATAACAAAGACACCGTGGGAATGAAATCACCTTTTGGTCTTCCATTTTCGTTGTACTCCACATCGTAACACGGTCCAACAATCTCAGTTGCTGCAGGTATTTAGAGTAAGATAGATTAAATTGATTTTTTGTAATACATAAAATGAATAAAATCTTTAATTTTTTGAAAATTATTCATATTTTGATTATTCAAGGTGTACCATGCCTTATATTCATTTATTTAAGTTTTATTTGCAAAAGTCTCAAGTTCCTAATGGATGGATGAATAATTATCAATAACATCCCATACGTCATCCCATAATTTTTATTTAAAGATCATGATTGAAATGTCACCATTGACGCATCTTTCGCCTTCCACTTCACCATCCTCATATTTCACCAGGCAGAATGTTCCGTTTGTACACTCCTTCTCCTGGTGGCGTTCAAGTGGTACTATGCAAAATATTCATTTATTAAATGAAAAAAAATTTCAGAGATAAGTTTTATATCAATCAACTTTTTTTGTTTTTCTGTTTTTTTTAATAGTTTTATACATTTTTCAAACCCATAATTAATTTTTTTATGTTTTCTCACCGGACACAAACATGGTTGTTTGGGCCTGCCGTATAACGACCCATCCACGTCTTCGCAGTCTGGCAAGCCTGATTCTTCTGTAGAAATGAGAGTTGCAAAATCGGATTTTAATTTTAATTTTTTTTAATTATTATGAGTTCACAACTTTTTAAGTTATCTTCAATACCTTGTGATCATTTTTTCAGATTTCTTAAAAAAATTTTTTTGTTTAAAATGATCGTTGATGTCATCAAGTTTCTCACTTGAAACACACATTCCCTCTTTCGTGGTGTTGGCCATCATTCTGCAGAAGAAGCCTTCTCTGCAAACCTTCGTGTTGTAGCCATGCTGAAGAGGAGAAAAAATATCCATCAATGAAAGTTGCATTCATTAATTTTTCATTCCACCTTTTGACATATAAAATTTTCTGAAAAATCATTGAAAAAAAAGGATTTTCACTTCATTACCCACCCTACATGTGCAGTTCGTACCGTTTCTGAAACCGATTTCGAAGCAGTACCGAGGTTCTGAAGGTGTGGAGATCTTTCAAAAGCATTAAAAGCGATTTTTTGTTTTTTCGAATTTTTAAAAAGAATAATTTCAAAAAAAGTGATCAACTCACGGCATGAATATTCTCTGGTTACTTCGTCCTTAATACAGGTCTCATTCAATGGGCACACGATGTTAGTCTTGGATTGAAACGGAAAGTAATCAATATATTTCATTACTTTCTAAATTATAATTCAAATCTTTATTTAAATAGACTTATAATAAGGACAGTTTATATATAGCTTCCATCTTCGAATGGCGGCTTTACTGGGAAAAAACTCTTAATTATATTCGATTGAAAATACAAATCGTATTTAAAGAAAAGAGGTCCAGACAGTGAATGCAAATGGTTTTTTAGATACTCAAAAATCAAAAAAACTGTTTTTTTTTAATATTTTTAAATAAAACTTGGTTTATTGCTGTGTGAAGTATTCTTTAGAAGTTATTTTTTTTAAATAAAGTTTTTATATAATTGGAACTATTCTTTCAAAATAAAGCTTTCATTTTTGAAAACCTGATTGTAGATTTCTCGTTTTGAGTCATAAGGGTCACAAAAACAGGGAGCTGTAAAGTGTTATATCGTGCAATCGCTTTTGTAAAAATCAGTTAACAACTATATAAACACAACAATTCCATGACATACATTATACAACATGAATCCCAAAACTTAACTCCTTCAGACCTCATTGTTCATCGTTTTTTTTTACTTTTTCCTAAATTTAGCTTATAGAAATATTTTACACCCAACCTCCGCCTGTCGACTTCACTGCTGAATTTTTGTAAACTACTAAAAGCTCACCTTACTAACACCTCTCTCTAATTTTCTTCTCAATAGATCCTAAGCGCCTCTGAGGCAAACCTAGTTATCAAACAGCGCATTCAATAAAATTTTTATGGTTGTGTTTTGCTGAAATACTAAACAGATATCAGTGAAATAAAAACAAAATCTAGCTCACCTTCAGGCTGCCAATTCGTATAGCGAACCTTGCTGCATGATCCAACTATGGTCGTTGCTGTATAAAGTAAAAAAGGTTAATTAAGTGACTTCAAAATTTTCTTCGCTTCTAAATACTGAATAATTTGATGGGTTTGAATCGTTTCTAATAAAAAAATTCTTTGAGGATTTTAAATAATTGCTGCAAATTTTGAGTTTTCAAACACTTCACAACCATTGATACACTCCTCGCTTGTGGCTTCAAGATAGTCGTCTGCGTACCTGACCAAACAAAACATACCGGGATCACACTTCACTCTCTGGTGAATGTTTGTTGGCATTATTTTTGTTAAAAAACACGATTTATTTGAATCAATTCTATTTTTCAATAACTATTATGAATTTGAAAAATAAATATTTAAATAAAAAATAAATATATTTTTTTAATGAAATATTTTTGCCAACTACCTATATTTTTTTTACGAGCGGAGTTCAACTCACCGAACACGTACAGTTCATGGTCGGCCTTCCCCACTCCGCTCCATACACCGATCGACACAGCCTGGGCTCTCCTTCGAAGGGGTCAGGCACACCAGTGTGAAAAGTCACACTTGAGTCGTTGACCACTGTTGCATTATGAAGGAAGGTTTAGAAAGTTTCGTTGCAAACAATGAATGAAATTGAAAATAATTTCAAAAAATTAATGTTTTTTAAATTTATTCATTCTCTTTTCATATTGCCTCGAACCCGAGATGGCACGCAAACAAATCGTGAAATATTATATTTTCAAGAAAAAAAAACTATAAAAAAAAGTGCTATAACATTTCAAAATTTTATTCTTCATAATTTTGAAAATTTTGAAATGTCAAAGTTAAGAAAGTATAACAATTAAAAAAACCTAAAACGCAGTTTCCATACTCTGGAACATAAGTGTCTTCTTGAAAATCATCTGAAAAACTTGGACCACCATAACTATTATAATGATGATTATTGGAATCCGAATACACGCTTTCATCCTTCTTGCAATAGGTTCCGTTAGGACACAGAGCCAGAGTCTGGGCTCCATGGGAAACCACCTGTGGATGATCGGCTCTGAAGCTTCAAACTATACAAAAAATATTTTTGGAACAGTTAAAGTTTTCTTCGACATCTTAAACCAACATTACAAAAGCAGTTGAAGTTTTCAATCGACATTTCACACCAACATTACAAGTGCAGTTGTTAGTTTTTGGAAACCCTGAGTCTTGACAATATTCAGGAACTGGAAAAGAAATAACAATATTGGAAAACTGAAACTTCTCAAAATAATATTAGGCATCTATCTATAAATCGTTTTACTCAAAATTATAAATGTTTATTTCAATATTCGAAAGAATTTTTACCCATTTAGATGAATATGGAAACTTTATTTATCTTACCACACTGTTCGGTAATAATAAGGTCTAGCATTTTCGACTTTCGGCAAAACCACGAGTCAGGACACACATCTTGGGTCTTGAATTGATTGTTATTTTGCTTTTAGCAGATCATAAATGATGATAATTTTAAAGGATAATTGTTCATGAATTTTTGTTTGATAAAAAAAAAAAAAGAAAAAAAATTCATCTCAGTCCGCAACTTATGCTTTCCTTCAAGGCACAATAATTTACAATGACCTTTTCAACATCTTGATTTAGAAAATATTTAAAAATGTTTACTAATCAGAGAAATTGTTATAATTAAAGCTAAAGCTCATTATTGAGTATAAAGGAACCGGTAAGAAGTGGCCTCCCTCCTCACTGAACTGATCACAGTAACAAGGAGCTGGAAGAGAATAGCGAACACACCATGTATGATATCGCTAGATGAATCAGTGATATGTGAACCATGAAATTGATGAAGAAAAGTTGAAAGTAATTCAAACCTTTTGGTCTGCCCCTGATGTCGTCGCCAACTATGCGACACGACCCAACTATTGTAGAAGCTGATATGGATATATAAATCAATATGAGTAAATATATCAATCTATTTATCTATCTATATATAGATATATATATATATATATAGGTTTGTGTGTATGTTTTTGGTTTTGTACGTTTCAGAACAGGTGTTTATGCATTTGTGTGAAAAACAACGAAGAAGCTGAGTATTGATACTTCCAATGTTAAATTTTTTTTGAAACTAACCGTTAATACACTTTTCCGTTGTCACACCCTGCTGCTTCTCCACCAAGCAAAACTGACCCTCAGGACACTTGGTTTTCTGTGCGGAAAGATATTAGGTTTATATTTAAAAAAATAATTTTTCAGGTTATTTTTGATACGAAAAATAATGTTTAATCCAAAAAAAACTATAACCGATTAAATCATTATTTGGTTTTCTTCCAATTGTGGTTCTTACATTGAAACAATAGCAGGGTTGTTCAGGTCTCCCGTAGCTGGACCCTTCCAGATTTATGCAGTCTGCGATGGAATTCTAGCTTAGATTTTCATTTTAAACTACAAAAACACAACGATTTTTGTTGTTGTTTAATTTCCAAAATTTAATTTTTAAAATTAATTCAAACAAAACTTGAAAATGAAAAAAAGAATTTTTTTTTCCGACAAATATTACATATAACTTCAAAATATTTTTCGAATCCTAATGAATTATTGGAATTTTGGTTTGCAAAATAATGAAATCTTTTTTTTATCAAAACATGAGAATAGAATCATTATTTCTATGATCTTGTAGTGCAATCAACTGAGCTCACCAACCAAAAAACTAAGCTATCTTATACTTTTTGGTCAAAAATTTTGAGTGAAAATTTTCTAAGTCTTGTTATTTTTATTATTCTTTTGTGATAAACCAGCAATTTTATTTTCTTAATTTAAAAAAAATTTGTTTCAATTTTCAGCTTCTTCAAAGAATATTTTGTAATTTTATAAACATTTTGTTCAAAAATATATTAATATCGATTTTAAGAATGAAAAAAATTCAGAAAAAAAAGAACTTTCTGAATAGATGATTGGGACCGAAAACAACGGAAATGAACAAAAATTAAAGGTTAAACTATTAATTTTGCAAAGTTTTTTCAAGTGTCACAACAACGATTGATTTTAATATTTGCTCATAACTGAAACATGAGGTGTTTTGAAGCACACTTGATTTATTTGAAAATTGAATACATAAACCTCATCAACCATTTTTGAGTTTATTTCAATTGATTTTACTGATTTAATAAACATTTATAATGGAAGATCAATTTTCAAAATTTCAAAAAATAGGCTGATTACCAATAGTTTTAATATTTTACGAAATATAATTTATAAATATATTAAAAAATTATTTTGAAACCGATTAGTGAATATATGTAAAATGATTTTTAAAATAAGCGATCTTTCTTCTGTTATACAATACAATACAATACAAAAACGAATATTATTATAGTGGCATTAACCCCGTAGAGTTTCAAGGCCACTGTTATCCCCTCTTTAAGTATGGTGTTCCACAATATTCTGTTTTTTGCCTACTACTCCTATCTCCATATGCACACCCTCTCAGCATGATCATTATGCAGCATGACCTGTTCTTCCATTAGTCCGCTGATGATTTTAGTTTGTTCATGGAAGTTTCCTATGATAACCCAAAGCCCAGTTATGACACACTATCCGATTATCTTTCTATTCTTATCATTAGTTTCCAAAGAGCTATTTAAAACTAAACCTCAGGAAAAACAATTTTGTTGGCAGTCCTGCCCAGCTTTCAAAGTCTACCTATTCTAGTGGCCTCGAAACTCTACAGGGTTAATGCCACTATAATAATATTCGTTTTTGTATTGTATTGTATTGTATTCTAGTGATATCACCTTGGCTAGTGACACTCTCAGGACCTCTTCAAAAATCACACCATCAAAGGTCATTTTTGACTCCATTCTAGACTTTAGTCACTTCATCTCGCGCACCATTCAAATGTCTAATTTTCACATACAGGCCATAAAACAGGTACGCAAATACTGCTCAAAACGACCGCAGTTGTCTCAAAATCTCATTAGTCTTTTATATTTTTTATATATTTTCACTTTAATTTTCGGTTTTTCGAATTTGTTATTGGCTTTCAAAAACACTCTTAAATACATTCAGGTTTTGCGATGTTTCTACCTAAATTGCGTCTTTCCAACACTGGACTTTGCAATGTCAAACTCCAAATGAATTCAATCAGACTTCTTGTAAGTTAATACTTAATGGAGAATACCCGAAAAAATATGTTATTTATTGAATCTATTAACGAGAGTTAGTTTAAAAATATTAAATAATAAATAATAAAATAAAAAATGTATGTACCACTAGGTTTTTAATTTGCATTTTAAAATCAAATCATTGAACTGAGTAGAGAACAAAATAAATCAAAGTAGACAACTTAGTCTTTTGATAAATAGACTAAATTCAACAAATTTGAATTAAGTTTTTTTGAAGTTTGTTTATTAATAATTAATTCCCACCTGGAATTTCACCATTTCCGCTTCCGCTTTCGCTGTCACTTCCGCTTCCACTGTAACTTCCACTTCTACTGTCTTCACAATCTTCATCTTTTGTCAAAATTGAGGCTGAAATTTTCATTAAAAAATGGTAAGTAATCAAAAACAAAATAAAATTTTTGTTGAAAAATAATTCATAAAACAAAATAAAATCTTTAAAATGTTTCAACAAGGAAAGATTTATCGCACCGGCACTGAGTAAAAAGCTCAAAAAGAGGGAGAAGAGCAAAATTGAGTTGTTCATGGTGGTAGCGTGAGACAGGCCTCAGTGCTGTCAATATAAACCCTCCTGTTTGCACAACAAACGGGCGTATTTGAAGCATGTAAACATTTATTTTCACGGTTTTGATAAATTTTAAATCTGATTAAACATCGATCTGAAATATTGATCGCTTTGCTAATTTCAACGCCAGGATTTCAAATTAATCTTATTTTCTTCACCGCGTCACTCCCGCAACGAGCTGACGTGTATGTTGGTTCCTCGTGTAGATTTTTTTCTGAGGTTACCAACAGTGTTCACATGCTTTTTTAGATTCTTTTCTTCGATATTCAGTTAACTCCTGTTCATCAGTGTGAGTAGTCAAACATGGGCCTGGATGAACGTTTTATCCGCTCATTTTACATTTTTAATAAGATATTATTATTAAATAATGAAAAATTCCTGTTTTAAAAATCAGTTTTGAAGAATTGAATTTCTAGAAGATGCTTTTACTTGTTTCAAAGATTCAGAGACTACCAAATTCGAGGCTATTTCGACCTGAAGTATGCAAAACTAGAATGAAATTTCCAACTAAAAGAAAATTACATCTCTGAAAATTTTAATATAAAAATTTTTCTAATTTACTTAACAAAATTTAATAGAAAAATTATTTTGTCAGAGACACTAACAGAAAGGTACCATTAGAAAGGGTGGCTGGAAGTTTTGATTTCATGAACTTTCGATTGGGAAGCAAGCAAATGGTGGAAACGATGGGAATTCATTAATGAATAGATATTACAGACAAATTTTCTGTGAACAGGGGACGTGGCTGAATGGGAAAAAGTAGACCGTAGAAATCTACTCTGACGTCGACTATATACTCATTTTATCAGAATGGAACGTTTGTCTTCATTCACCTGATACGATTGAAACCTTTGGCGCTGAAAGCTTCACCAAAAAAGTTTCACAAACATACAAAATCTGACTAACTTTTCAGTTTTTCCAAGCGAACCTAATTGCTTACTGCAAAAATCATTTCATCAATGCAACATCATGCGAGTGACTTTTCAATTGATTTCCAAAACTAGTTTTGATTAATTTTTCAATGGATGTTTATTTGCAATATTATTAATATCTTTCGAGTTGAAGACTTCATAATGAAAATCAAGTCGGCTTTATTTGAATGTTGATTTTATCGACTATATGTATTCCTGTTCATGATCTCTTTTCACTGATATAAGATAAATAAATTATGGTTTATCAGAACTTTTGTCTTATAATGTGAAAAGAAACCAAAATTTTTTTATTTTCTCAGATAAGTCTTTACTAATTAATTTTAAACTCTAGCTGAAAAGATTTACAATGATCAGATTGTATTAGAAGAAAGTATGGTCGGTATTGAGTTTTGGTCAGAACTGGTTTCGAAGCCTTTTTGAATCATTATTTAAATTCATTTTCTCCACTAGGACTCGACCCATCATCACCGGACCCAGAACCAGATCCAGATCCGCTTTCCTCCTCATAATCAACTAAAATAAATTTAAACATTTTTTTTCATTATCACATCAGCTTTCGTTACTGACATTTTCTAATTCAATGAAAATTTCAAAATTATTTCAGAAGCTGTACACATCAAAAGTTTTAACAAAAGTAATTTGATCGTTACGTAATTCAGTATGCTGACGTCTGCCACACTTTTCTTCCTCCACATCATAGTAGTCGTGAGTTCCAACGTAGCAATAAGTTCCGTCACGACAAACAGAGTTGCCTGCTAACAACTGACATTAATTTTTATGGATGTATGAATGAATGTATTATTTATTATAGCGCACAGTTTGCAAATTAGGTTGCCTCAAAGGCGCTTGGTTACTTCAGTGGCGCTTTTGAAAAAATATTTGGGGTCTTTCAAATGTTTAACCAAAAATTAAAGGTTTAACTTCACATTCAAAATAATTCAAAAACAGAAAAAAATAATTGTTTAAAAAACAAAAGAAGAACAAGAACAAAAATGAAAAATCTTATTTATAAGGCACCAAGAAGGGAAATTTCATCACCGACCTACCTTGCACGTGCAGTTGTTCATCTTTGGGTAACCAACGTTTTGGCAAAGTTCATAATCTGTAAAGTTAGATTCACAAATTGTTGATGTAAAAATTAATGTACTATTCATAAATTCTGATAAGTTGACATTTGAACTTACTGCAATCATAGCTGTTACCAAAAAAGTTGTCATATTTGTGACAAAATTGACCATCAGGACATGTTTTCGCTTCCTGAAATTAATTAGTTGACGTTGAAAGTAATTTTTTTGTGCTTGTGGTTGTGGTAATTTCGTGGAACCTCTTCAATGTCACCATAAGATTTTGAAACACAATAACAAGGAGCTGAAAAGAAAAAAAAATCTTTAAATTTTTGAATTCAGTGATGATGTTATTGAAGTTATTCACCATTTAAATAAAAATCTTGATTATGAAAGATATTTAAACCTGGAAAATTGTTCAAAAAAAGAAACAAAAAGTTCAAAATAGAAAGTAAAAGAAGCCCAAGATTAATAATATGATTTAAAAAATTCAACAGTGTTTTAAAATTTATGAAAGAAGTAAATAACTTTTGACATTTGTAAAAGTATATGAAAAAATTGAATAAATAGTCATTTAAAAAATAATTAAAAAATTTTAAAAATCAAATTTAAATAATAATTTTAAAAATTAAAAAGATTCTGATCTTATATCCAGCTCAACCATAAAAACGAATGATTTAATAACCTTCTGGTTTTCCATCTCCACCATACTTAACATTGTAACACGGACCAACAATTTCAGTTGCTGTTGGTTTAAAGAACCATGTGACAAAGTTTCTTTGATTATTTCAAAATAAATATCAAAATTATTTATTTATCTTTGCTTAGTCTTTATAATATTTATGCTTATCATATACTAAAATTATTTCATCGATATAAACCGGATTCTGAAGATTTTATCAATTATTGAAGTGATTTCTGAACATATAACTATGAGTAATCCACACAAAATCTTATAAAACTGAAAGATCACCATTGATGCATCTTTCACTTTCAACTTTTTGATCTTTGCGCCTCACTAAGCAGTATGTTCCATTGGCGCACTGCTTGTCCTGGTTGTGTTGGTGGTGGCTTGAAAAACGAAGTTCAAAATAACTTGGCCGTTTGTGTTTTTCATTTTTTTCTGAACTTTATTTATCATTTACTACTTCTTAGTCATTGAACTTTTTAATCACAAAGCTTTTTTTTGTGAAATGTATTCTGACCGGACACAGACACGGTTGTTTGGGCCTTCCATACTTCGATCCACTCACGTCATCACAGGCTGGCAGGCCGGATTCCTCTGGAAAACATTACTTCAAGACCTTAACTACTTTTTCATCAGTATCTACTTCAATTTTATTGTTTATTTTGAATTGATAAATCAAAAAAACGTTAAATTCAATTGAAATATCGTTAATTTGGCCACTCGTTCAGGCTTCATAATCAGTTTCAAATTATAAAAGGTTCTAAATGTCATCAACTTTTCACCTGAAACACACATTCCGTCCATCGCAGTGTTAGGCAACCTTTTGCAGAAAAAACCATCTCTACACACCTTCATCTTGTAGCCATGCTGAATATTGGATTCCCATGAGATTTAAAACTTGATTCTATTTAACATTTTGTAATTAAGAAAAAAAATTTAGTAAAAGCTTCAAATGCTTTTTGTTTTGAGAAATAGTTCTGATCTAGGCATTCTTACTCACCCTACACGTGCACTTCGTACCATTTCTGAAGCCGATGTCGAAGCAGTAATGAGGTTCTAGAAGGGAGAGAAACATTTTAATAAACTTCAAATCTTCTCCAACCAAGTACAATCATTTTATGATTTAAAAAATTTTGTTTTTACTGAATAAACCCATTTAAATAAATTTTATAACTGAAAATAGTTGATTAACTCACGGCATGAATAATTTCCGGACACAATGTCTTTAATACAAGTCTCGTTTGCTGGGCACACGATGTTAGTCTTGAAATAAAATTTATATTTCAATAGACGTTCAAAAAAAATTATTTCATTTTCCTTTTTTGTCAAACACTGTTTTTTTCGTCTGCCTAGTTCAGCCTAATAACAACTCAAATATTAAACATTTAATGCTAAATTCATGTAAAAATTAATTTTTCGCACGAATACAAGTTGTTCTATTACTAATGTAAATGAGAAAAGTTGTCTAGTTACTCAACATTGATGAAAATTGCCTCTCAAAGTTCACGAGGATTGCGGCTTTAATGCTTTGTGGAGGATTATTCGAAACCAGTTTTTGGAATAGAATTTTTTTTATCTATCAGTTGAAACCTGAATGTAGACTTCACGTTGAGAATCATAAGGGTCACAGAAACAGGGAGCTGTTGGGATGATTACTCACCATACTCGCTTCTATTAGCGGCATAACCAACTATTGCGAGCTAGTTTGAGACTTTTGAATTGAGTTAAGTTACAGCATATTTATTTTTTTAGAGTTTCTGGCAAGTTGAAATAATTAAAAATTTTGCTGAATTTATAGATTCGTAACACGAGACTTGACTCACCTTCAGGCTTCCAATTTGTGTAGCCAACTCCACTGCAAGTCCCCACAATGGTGGTTGCTGCATGGAATAAACCAGGCTTAGTGTTTTATGGGTTAAACTTCCTTACATCGAAAGTCCCACAGTTTTAGATTGAAAAATATTAAAAAAACTTAGTCGCTATTTGATAATTCTCGAATGTACTTCCAACCATTGATACACTCCTCGCTTGTGGCTTCAAGATAGTCGTCTGCGTACCTGACCAAACAAAACATACCGGGATCACACTTCACGCTCTGGTGAAGAGAATTTTGGGTTTTTTCATTTTAATTGATATTCAATTTTATCTTGATTAATTACACTTTGTAAAGCTTATCTTATCCAAGTTTTTATAATTTTACGAGCGGAGTTCAACTCACCGAACACGTACAGTTCATGGTCGGCCTTCCCCACTCCGCTCCATACACCGATCGACACAGCCTGGGCTCTCCTTCGAAGGGGTCAGGAACACCAGTGTGAAAAGTCACATCTGAGTCGTTGACGACTGTTGGATGATTTAGAAATTATACATAAATGAATAAATTTGGAAATCTTTTAAAAATTGAATTTTTTTTCCAAGTTTTATTTTATTTCGCCTCAAGCACCAGTTGGTTTGAAAACAATATTGATGAAACATAATTTCGAAGAAAAGTTGAAAAAATTATTATTCTTACCAAATGTAATTTAACCAATTAGTTTTACAAACAACAATTTCAAGCTCCGGGAGCTTGAAATAAATGTAGGATGGTGATTTCAGGAACTATAAAAAACCTGTAACGCAAGTTCCAAACTTTTCAACATAAATATCCGCTTCAGATATTTCTGAACTACCAGGGCTCCGAGGATAATCAAGTAGTGGATCATGATACTCGCTGTAATAAGAATACACGGATTTATCTTTTTTGCAGTATGTTCCATTGGGACAAAGAGCTATGGTGACCCTTCCTTGTACCACCACCTGTAGTTGAATGGTTTAATAAGTATGAGTGAGTCATGTGGATAGTTGTTGAGCATGCTACAAATCTCCACTCGACAACCACATCAACAACCACACCAACAACCACATCAACAACCACACCAACATAAACACCAACAACCACACCAACAACAACATCAACAAGCACACCAACAACCACATCAACAACCACACCAACAACCACACCAACAACCACACAAAAAACCACACCAACAACCACATCAACAACCACACCAACAACCACACAAAAAACTACACCAACAACCACACCAACAACCACACCAACAACCACACAAAAAACCACACCAACAACCACACCAACAACCACACCAACAACCACACCAACAACCACACCAACAACCACACCAACACCACACACACCACCAACCACCACCACCCACACCAACAACACCACAACACCCCACCACAACCACCACCCAACAACCACATCAACAACCACACCAACAACAACATCAACAACCACACCAACAACCACATCAACAACCACACCAACCAACCACACCAACAACCACACAAAAAACCACACCAACAACCACATCAACAACCACATCAACAACCACACCAACAACCACACCAACAACCACACCAACAACCACACCAACAACCACACATAAAACCACACCAACAACCACACCAACAACCACACCAACAACCACACCAACAACCACACCAACAACCACACCAACAACCACACCAACAACCACATCAACAACCACACCAACAACCACACTAACAACCACACTAACAACCACACCAACAACCACACCAACAACCACACCAACAACCACACCAACAACCACACCAACAACCACACCAACAACCACACCAACAACCACATCAACAACCACACCAACAACCACACCAACAACCACACCAACAACCACACCAACAACCACACCAACAACCACATCAACAACGACACCAACAACCACACCAACAACCACACCAACAACCACATTAACAACCACATCAACAACCACATCAACAACCACACCAACAACCACATCAACAACCACATCAACAACCACATCAACAACCACACCAACAACAACATCAACAACCACACCAACAACCACACCAACAACCACATCAACAACCACACCAACAACCACACCAACAACCACACCAACAACCACATTAACAACCACACCAACAACCACATCAACAACCACATCAACAACCACACCAACAACCACACCAACAACCACATCAACAACCACACCAACAACCACATCAACAACCACATCAACAACCACACCAACAACCACATCAACAACCACATCAACAACCACATCAACAACCACATTAACAACCACACCAACAACCACATCAACAGCCACACCAACAACAACATCAAAAACCACATCAACAGTCACATCAACAACCACACCAACAACCACACCAACATTGCACGTGCAGTTGTTAGTTTTTGGAAAGCCTGAATCTTGACAATATTCAGGAACTGGGAAAAATTTTGTTTGTAATAACTATATATAGTTTTTGATTCTATCAATTGTTTCTTTATATATAAATAAATACAAGCAATTCCATGGACTCACTGCACTGTTCAGAACTCAGATAATTCAGCATGTTTGACTTCAGGCAAAACCACGAGTTTGGACACACATCCTCTGACTTGCATAATGATTAATTTCGTAATATTGAAAATAAATATGCTCTATCATAATCTTCTATTGATCCTAAGCGCCTTTGAGGCAACCTAGCTTTCAAACTGTGCGCTAGAACAAATTGAAAAGTCATTTCTCTAAAACGGAGCTTACCCCTTTTCTAAACAACAAAGAAATCTATTGATAATGAGATGATAACCAAACTAGGAATCATCTCATTAGTTTTATAATACTCTCATTTCACGGAACAAGAAGTTATGCTTATCTTATCACCATCAATCAATAATTTTAACCGATTTTCACATGAATTAAACAAATTTCTTTCAACTGTATTTAAAAAAACGTTTTCAACTGTATTGAAAAAAACGTTTTTAACTGTATTAAAAAATTATTTTCAACTGTATTAAAAAATTATTATCGAAACAATTAGTAAAAATAGAAACAACAGTGAAACAAAAAGAACGCACCGGTAGGAAATGACCAGCATCCTGGTTGTACTGATCACAGTAACAAGGAGCTGGAATGAGTGGATAAAGCGCCTAGGATGTTGTCGCTACGTTGGTAGTCGTTCGTTAGAAGTTGAATTATTTAAAATAATTTCGACAAAAATAATTTTTTAGTTAATAAAGTTAGAAAAAATTCGAAACCTAATGGTCTCCCTCTGGTGTCATCACCAACGATGCGACAAGACCCAACTATTGTTGTAGCTGAGGTTTATGTATGTATGATGTTTGTGTATGTATGTGTCTTTGGGTATTTGTGTGTTAGTGTTTTGTAATTGTGATGATAAAAAAATAAACAAAATTTTATATATATATAAAACTAAATTAATAGAAACCAACCGTTAATACACTCTTCCGTTGTTACACCCTGCCTCCTCTTCACCAAGCAAAACTGACCCTCAGAACACTCGGTTTTCTATGAAAAAAGCTCAATACTAGATTCCGGAGAATAAAAATAAATAAAAATAAAAGTATAATTGTTGTTTTAATTTATATACGTAATATTGTTTTGTATTCGCTAAAAACTTTATAAAAGATTAATTTAAAATTTTGATTTTTCACCAATATTTTTACATTGAAACAATAGCAGGGTTCTTGAGGTCTTCCATACTTGGAACCCTCCACATCCACACAGTCTGCAAAGAAAAGTGTGGTGTAGATTTCATTTTTTTTTAAATTTATTCATAATTAACTTAATATATTCAAAATCCATTCAATTCATATAAAAATCTTTGAGTTTTGAAAATTATTTGAGCAATTGGTTAGTTTTATACTATTCATATATGGAATACTTTACAAACTATGAGGTTAGAGAAAATTTAAACCTATCACAAATCGCAAAATAAAGAAGTGAGACAGTTGCTGAGAGCAGCGAACAAATCAAAAGCATTGTTTATCCTTTTCATTGATTTTTTAAAAGTGTTTAAACTTTCATAAAAACGTCAATCGATCTTAATATTTGCTCAAAACTAAACTTTGGTGAAAACACTTTTTGACTTCATAGAAATAACTGACGTGCCTTCATTATTGAAACTTATTTTATATAATTATCTTTTTGAATGTTCTCAACAAATAATCTTCATTTAATCACTCATTAATGTTTGAAAAAAAATATAATTATTTTTAAAACGACAAAGTTCAAATCCCGAATGCTCAGTTGCTCAAATCTAAAAAATGTGGCGGGTAGAAGCTTCAAAAATTCGTTTTTCAATTCTTATAATGCTGGAACTCAAAGAAATTGGAATATGTACCCTAATAATAATAATAATTAAAAAAAAAAAAAAAAAAAAAAAAAAAAAAAAAAATAATAATAATAATAATAATAATAATAATAATAATAATAATAATAATAATAATAATAATAATAATAATAATAATAATAATAATAATAATAATAATAATAAATAATAATAATAATAATAATAATAATAATAACAATAATAATAATAATAATAATAATAATAATAATAATAATAATAATAATAATAATAATAATAATAATAATAATAATAATAATAAAAATTAATAATAATAATAATAATAATAATAATAATAATAATAATAATAATAATAATAATAATAATAATAATAATAATAATAATAATAATAATAATAATAATAATAATAAGTGTATGTACCCCAAATTAGCATGCTGAATAGATGACTTTAGATTTTAAAAATATTCAATTTCAAGATGAATCCTGGGAAGAGGAAACGAAAAATAAATAAAACAAGAAAAATAAAAATAAAAATGAAGAGGAGGAAGATCAAGCATGGGAAAACTGAGATGAGTAAAAGTGGAAAAACCTAAGGTTTGTGTAATAATCTATTAAAAAGTTAATAGGAATGCTTTTGTTTCAAACGGAAGAATAGAATATTTTTATTTCAATTGAGAAAGTAGTTTCTGATCAGAAAAGTATGCTTGTTTCATTTGGAGCATCGGTCAAACATGGATTTGATGCTTGCTAGACTTTTCAAATGTATTCCGAAGCATTACGAATTAAATAATTCAAGCATTCAATTCGTTACAGAGTATTGGTATTTTAATCTTAATGTAAAAATAACGTTTCAAACTTATTGGAGCTAAAACGAAAAAAGGTTGCATTAAATATTATGTTAATTTACTTTATTCATTTTCTATTTATTTTTATTGAAATTTATTAATTAATAACTATTTTTCACCTGGAAGTTTAGCACTACCACTGCCACTGCCACTGCCACTTCCACTGCCACTGCCACTCTCGATACAGTCTTCATCATCGGTAGGAACTGAAACTGAAAATTCCAGAAATGTTAAGTTAGGTAGTTCAGAGTAAAATCAATTAAAATAATGATTAAAATTTACTTATAACTTTTAAAAAATCATGACTTACTAGTACTTTGAAACAGCAAAATGCCGAGAAATACTGAAAAAAGCAGAAGTGAGTTGTTCATCATGGTAGCTTGAGATAGGCCTATGTGCTGGCAAATATAACCATCCTGTCACACACAAAATATGATGTTCAAAACATATTAATATTAACATCTGCTGTTCAAATTATCTTTTAATTTAATTAAGTATCGAGATCAAGGCGCTTGAACAATAATAATAATAATCTGATAATAATCAATAATTGAAGAAAAAAAATGTTTGAATTTTGAAAATAATTTCCTTTCACTGTTCCTCCTGTCACGATTTAATGCCATTGTGGTTTCAATCACGTGACATATTTTAGAAAGCTATATGCAACATCGACCAAGCTATATCATCGAAATTCTTTGAATAATAAAACTGAATAAAAGGTAAGCTAGCGGAATTGTGAACGCTGTCATCAGTGTGACTGTTGTCATTGTTATTATCGTAACTGTCATCGGTGTGACTGTTGTCATTGTTATTATCGTAGCTGTCATCGATGTGACTGTTGTCATTGTTATTATCGTAACTGTCATCGGTGTGACTGTTGTCATTGTTATTATCGTAGCTGTCATCGGTGTGACTGTTGTCATTGTTATTATCGTAGCTGTCATCGATGTGACTGTTGTCATTGTTATTATCGTAACTGTCATCGGTGTGACTCTTGTCATTGTTATTATTGCAACTTTCATCTTTGTGATTGTTAAAACTTCAGACTGAGATCTATGTGTGAACATTTCCATTGTAATCTTTGTCATTAAAAACTTGTCGGACATTGTCGGACTGTGTCACTGAAAATATTTCGGACTGTTGTCATTAAAAATATTTTGGACTGTTGTCATTAAAAATATTTTGGACTGTTGTCATTGAAAATATTTTGTTGTTATTTCAATCGATTTGACTGGCGTCATAGCTATACATGCGACTTTTTTCATAGTGATTAGCAAACCTTCGGGCATTTTTATTGAGATTATTAATCTGGTTTTTGGTGTAACTCATTTAATGAAGAATTATGAAAATAAAAGCTCGAGTTTTCTTATTTTTGAAGCTTTATAGTTATTATCACTTAATTACTTTTCCAAGACTCAATGTGGGGTTTTTAAACTTCACTATATATTAATTAAGTTACGACTCCATTTGCTTCATTGTCATTATAAGAACGTTGGAAACATACGCCATTAAATTCACGACACCAACGGTTTCAAAAGAAAAATGGAAAAAACTGAAGAAAAAAATCTGTTAACGTTGAATCAGGGTGAAAAACATCTAAAGCTTTCAATTGTTTTTATTTTTGTGAATTTTGTTTTGTTGAAATTTCCAAGAATATTCGATACTTAACTTTCAATAGTCTGACAACTTCAACCTAATGTTTAGCGAGTTATGTTTTGGAGCATAAGAACAAGGGTTCAAGTCTCGGCGAAGCTACAATGTATACACAAAAAAGGGATTAAAATCGGATTTTTAAAAGCAAAACAGAATATTTAGAAGACCTCCCTAATTTTGTCATTTAAATTCGCACACGAAGGCATTATTCGTGTCTTTGGAACTTTTAATCAATAAATAAATATAAATGGACGATCAACTTTATTTCATTGATTTCATTGAGCTCCGCTGGGACATCCGTTTTCCTGTTCCCCGGATGAGTCATCCCCCTCCACATAAGCATTACAAGTGCAGTTGTTAGTGAGGGGTAGTCCTATATTGCCACAAGACATAGATGCTGTGTATAGACAATAATTCAATTAAATATTCAAAAAATCATAAATTATAAATTATGAACCAATAAATATTGAAAAATTCTCAACGTGTTAATTGATAATTAAAAAATTAATTAATTAATAAAAAAATCAATAAAATATGAGGCTCTTTAATAATTTTAAAATAATATTGAATAGAATTCAAAAAAAGCAAACTCACTGCATTTGAAATCGGAAATATATGATACATTACGATCTTGCTTGCAACAAAACTCGTTTGCAGAACACGTTATATTAGCCTGGAATGATAAGAGGTTGACACACAAGTTCCTATAGCTTTTGAAAGTTGATTGTTTATTATATTTAGATTTTTTTTTCAAATTCTTGAAAGAGATTTCATACCAGAGGGTATTCTTTTGTCTCGGCATCGTATGGATCACAGTAACAAGGAGCTGAAAAAGGATCGGTTGAATAATGACTATATCGAGTTGGTTTGAAAATGATCTAAACTGAGTTGAAGATTTTGATCGTGTTTGGACTTTAAATTTGGAAATAATTCAGAAAGTCGCTTTTATGTATGTAAAAATTAAAATGAAACCAATAAATTAATATCAAATAAACACTAAAATCTGGACCACCTAACGGTTTTCCTGTTTCGTCATAATCAACATCGAAACACTGCCCCACGATGTAAGTTGCTGTTTGCCAAGTTGTCAATGAATTGAATTTTTTTAAATAATAAAATAATAAAATGATAATAAACAACAATAAAAGTGATAAGTAAACTATCACCATTAACGCAGCTTTCACTCTCCACTGTTTGCTCATCAAACCTCACCAGGCAGAACGTGCCATTGGAACATTTCTGGTCCTGATTTTGAAGTTTTATTTAGTAATAATTTTATTTTAAATTAGTTTTTAAGTGAATATTTTTTTGTCAATTTTATTTGAAAATTTATGGAAGTTGATTTTTTAAACTGATTTCTTGTTATTCTGTTTTAAAACTCTAGCGTCTGAGTGAATTTTTCAAATGAGAACTAAAACACCCAAAAATCTTGTGATATGAAAGCGCTAAAAACTTCCCACTGATCAGCTCCTCACCCACCCACAGGACACAGACATGGACTTTCAGGTCTTCCATACTGCGCCCCTTCCACGTCATTGCACTCTGGTAGGCCTGACGTGTCTGTTGTGGGTGGGACAAACAGAAAAGTTATAGGAGAAGTGAAGAAAAACCAGATTAACCAGAGAGAAAAAGATCTATGTCATGGTATTGAACATTTGGTTCAGAAGGTTTTGATTTATGTTTTTTCTTGATGCTGACTTTGACTTTATTTATAGGAAAAGAGAGTTTATTGAGATTGAAAAATAAAAATTTAAATATTATTTTATTATAATTTTCAACAACTACGTCGGCAGTGATGGATGACCAGTACGAGTGAAACTTCTCACCTGAAACGCACAAACCATCATTCGTGTCATTGTCCAACTTCTTGCAAAAAAACCCATCTCTGCAAACTTTCCAATAATAGCCATTCTGTAGTGGAAAAAACTTTGAGTTAAATTATTTTTTAGTTTTTTTCATAGTTTTTATAAAATCAAATCTAAACAAACGCTGAAAATGTGACAAACCCTGAAGAGCAATCGAAATAAAAAAATAAATGATTGACAGTTCTAAGTCATGCTCACCCTACAAGTACAGTTGGTGCCGTTTCTGAAGCCGATTTCGTGACAATACTGAAGTTCTGAAGGCGGAAAAAATATTGAATAACTTTGAAAATATTTTAAAAATTTATTATTTTTTAAAGTGATCTCAAAGGTTGTTAAACGGCTTTAATTTTCTAACTCTCATGAAATTTTGAAATAAAGTTTTGAACACACACAGCATATTTTTTTCACAAAATTATAAGAGCTGATAGATGAGTTGTCAACTCACGGCATGAGTAGTTGAGGCTGTATTCATCTTCAATGCAGGTTTCGTTGGAAGAGCAGACGATGTCAGTCTTGAGAATAATTTCAAATTTAGTTATACAGCCAAACTTATATGAAACTTTGGAAGCACAGTTGAATTGCGTTCCAAACTTTTGGTTGAAATGAACTTAAATGAAAAATTAATACATTAGCGTTTTTTTTTCAGATTGACAAACGTTTGATATGTTTTGAAGAACCAAATCCTATGTCAATCTTAACCGATGATACATATGAAATCAATTTAAGTAAAAATAGCCATCATAATTGATACTACATATACATTATTTAATTCAAATGGTCAATTTTAAGCGCTTCTAAGGCAAACTAGTTTGGAACTATGTGCAAAAACAAAAGGTACACTCATTCATTGAATTGTATTGATGGATTACAAAGTTCATTCATGTATAGACATCACAGTGGATATATCATAGAAGTGGTTGATAGAGACCTGATTGTAGGCTTGAAGGTCAGGGTCATAAGGATCGCAGTAGCAAGGAGCTGGAAGGGTGATTGTTATACATACTTGCCATGTTATAATCGGTAAACTTCGAATATAACCAAGTTAACTTGAATTGTTTTTTCCACACGAGTGTTGAGTTTTGAGTTCTTGTTATTCGTGTGTGCAAAACATAATGTTGTTTTTGTTGTTTATTGCTTGTGTTACATTTCAAATGTTTGTTGTTACACTAACCTTTCTTTCAAATTAAAAAATAAATATCAAATTTCATTCGTTATATTGGATTTCATGTTGAATTGCAAAATTCATTCTTTATATTGGATTTCATGTTGAATTGCAAAATTCATTCTTTATATTGGATTTCATGTTGAATTGCAAAATTCATTCTTTATATTGGATTTCATGTTGAATCGCAAAATTCATTCGCTGTAAATGCAGTGGTTCAAATGATATTAAAAAATTTTTTCCAAAAAAACAAAAATTCACCCACCTACAGGCTCCCAATCCACATAGGGCACCTTACTGCACGATCCCACTACTGTGCTTGCTGCGTGGGTAAGTCATGATTTGTATTTTATTCTATCCTTCAGCTTTTAGGTAGCTTTATTTAGCTTAAATCACTGTCTTAAGGGTGTTCCATCATAGGTAGCATCAATTTCATTCAGTTCTTATCGCTTGCCTGTTTTAACACCTTATAAAACTTCAATTTTCATTATATTATTATTATTTTATTTTTTATATTGTTTAATGCATGTATTTAGGGTTGTATAAAGTTTTTCTGTCTATAAAAATATAGTCTTTCTATTTTTTTGCTCATAAAAACAAACAGATACTAACCATTTATACACTTCCTTGTTACGTTCGGACCTTTTTCTTTCACCAAGCAGAAAAGATCTTTTGGACATTCAGTTTCCTATGTCAAAATAGAAAAATCAGTTCAGAAATGTTTGATTCACGTCGGATACATTCTAAGATGAAACTCATATTTTATTTAAATATTTTTTAATTAATTTGAATTGAATATTTAAATAAATTCAATTAAAAATGTGTACTTTACTTTTTCATTTTTTATAAATTTTTGTGAAGTTTCTTACATTGTAACAGTAACACGTTTCATCGGGCCTGCCATAGCTTGAACCATTCACCTTTGCACAGTCTAGAAAAAATTCTATATTTATAAAAATAGCTGAAAAATCTTTTGAGAAAATCATCACAGAAAAACTATTGTTTTTACGTTTTGATCTGATTAGATGGTGCAAACTTTTGGAATTAATGGTCAATGTTGAGTTCGATGACTTTGTATATAAAAACAATACAAATACAAATACAAAACATTATTATAGTGGCATTAACCCCGTAGGGTTTCGAGGCCACTCATGCAATGAAGTGGTTTTGAGGTTATAATCGCAATGAATGGCATTTTTTTTGAATTTCATCATTAACATGCTATCGGTTGGAGGAAAGTCGATAAAAAATATTGTTGAAATCAACAGCTGCTCAAACAGTAGTTTAAATAATAGAAAACAGTTTTTTTTTATCACCAGAAGACAAACAAGGCTTGGTCAGCAGTTCGGTTTTATGAAAATTGAAAAATAGAAAAAGCGAAGTTAAAAGGAGAAAAATAAAAAAAATTTGACGACTTTTTTTGAATTGATACTCATTTTCCGAACGTACTCAAATGAGGAAAGAATTTCATACATAAATGCAAAACAACGCTGAATACGAAGCTTGATCGATTAATGCATCAATGAAGAACCTCATCCATAACCGAGGGTTGAAATTATTAGAAATAGGTGAGAAAATACAGTTTTAAAGATTTTGAGTAAGGTTAGGAAGAACGAAGTTAATTGGCTTATTATAGATAAATTGAAAGTTTATCATTTAAAATCAATTCAATCTGTTTCAACCAATCGAACGTTTGACAAATTCACCTCGTATTCCACTACTTCTACTTCCCCTCTCGTTACACTCATCTTCGATCGAAGTGGAACCTGGAAAAAACATTTTTTATAAATCTAATCTAATCTAATCTAATCTAATCTAATCTAATCTAATCTAATCTAATCTAATCTAATCTAATCTAATCTAATCTAATCTAATCTAATCTAATCTAATCTAATCTAATCTAATCTAATCTAATCTAATCTAATCTAATCTAATCTAATCTAATCTAATCTAATCTAATCTAATCTATTCTAATCTAATCTAATCTAATCTAATCTAATCTAATCTAATCTAATCTAATCTAATCTAATCTAATCTAATCTAATCTAATCTAATCTAATCTAATCTAATCTAATCTAATCTAATCTAATCTAATCTAATCTAATCTAATCTAATCTAATCTAATCTAATCTAATCTAATCTAATCTAATCTAATCTAATCTAATCTAATCTAATCTAATCTAATCTAATCTAATCTAATCTAATCTAATCTAATCTAATCTAATCTAATCTAATCTAATCTAATCTAATCTAATCTAATCTAATCTAATCTAATCTAATCTAATCTAATCTAATTATTTTAATTTTTCAAAAAGTTTTTAAAAGGTGGAAATTTCACTCACCGGCGTTATGAATGAGCAAGAAGCTCAAAAAGATGAAGAAGAAGAGCACGGGTGAGTAGTTCATGATGGTAGCATGGGACAGGGCTCTCTGTGATGCCTTTATAAACCTTTTGTTTGCACAAACATTAAAAAAAAATTGATATAATAATTTAATCTTGGTAGACATAAGGACAAAGTTAAAATTAGTTAGATTTTCAATGGTTTTAATGTTTTTGATTTTATCAAATGTTCTCTAACTTTCATTTGAAAATTCGTTTTGTGATTGAAAGTAAAGAATTGTGAAAGATGTATTGTCTACTTTTAAACATTTTGAAATTTGATGATTTGATTATTTCATATTAGAAAATTGAAGCTATACTATCGGTTCAATAAACATCATTCTAACTCATCATTATTATGCTTAAATAAAACTCATTCCGTGTTCACAACGAGCTTTATGGGTCATTTAAAAGACTGAAATTCATTTCAAACGACAATCTGAGTCATGAGATTATAAAAAAATGAAAAACCATTATAACGAATAACTCCTAACAATATTTGAAATGAATTTTTAAAACGTTCATAATCGTTTTTCAAACAATTTTTTTACATTCGCTAGTTGACAACTCGAAACATTCAAACAATGACTTTTTGTTGGAGCACCCGCACAATAATATACAAAATGAATCTGTTTCCATATCCTTCTACTGAGGAACCAATCCTATGGATGAGCTGTCATCCTCCAGCCCTGATTGAACCCAAGGAATTCGATTAGATCAAAAGCCCCAACACTCGACATGAAACGGCTCTAAGTGTGGTTTGGTGGTTTGTGCGGAAACTTTCAAATTGAAAAAAAGTCGAGGCGTTTGTTTAACATGTTCACTACAGGCTCATCTAGTGTGATCAGTTGTTCAGTGTGGATTATACACCACTCAAGGCAGAGTAAAATCTTTGAACATCAAAGTTTTCGACTTGTGGGCTTCAAGAAGTCGAAGAAATTTTCAATTCTTAAATCATTTCTGACTGAAAGTTGATGGTTTTTATAATCTTTTAATTGATTCATTGTTTTTATTTATTCATGTCTTCCAGTATCAACAGAATCGATTATTTGATGAAATTTTTCCACAAAGTTTTTTTTTTATGTCTATTTTTTAACATTCCAATTTTCTTAAAATAATTTATCTCGTTCATATTGAACATTTTATTATCCAGCCAGTTTTCATAACTCACTTCTACAACTTTCTTTCGTTCACTTCAAAAAATTTTCAACTTCAGAAACCATTAGCAAATACTGTTGATTCACCATTCATCTAACGGCCCAGTCCCTCCATGCATATAAATTACAATTCGTTCATATCTCCCTTGTCTCAATTTTTTTCGTTTTTTCATTTTCTCGTAGTATTTTTTTCTTTTCGTCCACTTGGCAATACTTCTTATCTCTGTCTCATCAATCAGTTTTGTCTTTGTTTTCCCAAAAAATCTACTCCAGTGTTCTCCATACTCCTAGAGCTCTCAGTGTTTGGCATTCCTGAATCGCCTCTTAAAAGCATCTTTCACTTGGTAAAACACCCTTAAACCATAATTATCTGATTATTTTTTTCAAATTGTTCAAAAAAACACATTTTTTAAAGAGTACATTGTTTAAATATGGGTTTGAATGTTACGAAAAAGTATACAATCATCATATGACATGGGTATAACTTTGAATTAGTTATTTGAAGAAAAAATTTTTAAAAACACTTTTATATTTGCTTCATCTTAACTCTTTTTCATCGAAATTACATTTGTCGTAAGTTTACTTAATCTCAACAGCAGCCGAAAGTGTTCTTTGATCTTGTCACATCAAAATTCAAATTAAGCCTTCTTTTGAACATGTTTGCATAGCCTGTTTGTAAGAACACGACGTGAAATGGTGAACGAATTTTAACTTTTATGATCAAAATTATATTCACCAGTATTAGAATGAACTTCTAGTCCAGTGTCGGACTAATTAGGAGGCTAATTAACAATTAAAAATAATGAGGCGACTTAAGTGGTGAACTTTAGCCTTACAGTAACATAAACCAGATTCCTTGACTCGTTGACTGTACTTTAAATA
>OX387251.1:1937564-2027564 GCA_947562095.1 Branchellion lobata | reverse complement strand
CATCCCGCGAATGTTTCAAATTTCTGGACAAACTCAATAACATGGGCATTTAATTCTAATTTAAATATCATTGTACGACTACTTGAGCAAGCCATAACAACAACAACAACAACAACAACAACAACAACAACAACAACAACAACAATCTTCTACACCTATCAATACATCACCATTGAACAGCAAATAAGCCATTAATACCACACAGTATGATTAGACTCCCTATAGAAGAGATTAGAATAAAACCATGTTACCTACACAATGAAAGCTTATGGGTGTCTTAACTAGTAACATTACATAACCTTGCTTTAATCATCCTAACCCATTCTAACCTCCCTTCATCCATCTTTTTTCATCCCGTCATCCCAGTTCATCCCAAACCTCTCCAAACTATCTAAATCCATCCTTACCAATCCCAATCAATCCTAACCTATTTATAAGGACTTCAAACCATGCCAACCCGTTCTCATGGGGATCCATTATAGTCAAAGTTCAATAGTCAGATGATTCTTGTTTAGAACCCCTCTTCGAAACCAACCATAACTACTCCATAACTTCGGTCACTCAGTTTTCTTGCTCCATTTTCAATGTTCGTGAATGGAATAGATGAAAGACGGAATCAAAAGAGTTTTTAAAGAAGTAAATGTGTAAATTATTTAAATCAAGTGGGAAACATTAGTTAGGTGCGATGCAATAAGACAGACAAGGGGCTTGGAAGGGGACGTCTAATTGATGTGTTATTCTACGAAAGAACTAGAAAAATAAAGTTGTTTGATAAATGAAAAAATTGGAAGGCTTTCTAGAAGAATATAATCAAATTTCGACGTTTGTACAGCGCTCATATAGCCGTGCAAATCCGCTGGAGGGAAGGTTCTTGAGAAATTCAATTATTGTTTGAGAATTAAATGCATTGGAGAACCGTAGTTAAAGAAAGAATTAGAAAAGGATTTGTACAATTCTCCTTCACAAAAAGCTCTGTTGAAGTCTTTGTAGAAAATCAATGATTAAGTTGGATCAAATCGGATTAGATTAAGTTAGATCAGATTAGATTGAATTAGATCAGCTCAGATCAGATCAGCTCAGATCAGATCAGCTCAGATTAGATCAACTCAGATCAGATCAACTCAGATTAGATCAACTCAGATTAGATCAGCTCAGATTAGATCAGCTCAGATCAGAGCAGCTCAGATTAGATCAGCTCAGATCAGATCAGCTCAGATTAGATCGGCTAGGTCATAGTTCCAACATTCAGATTGTAGCTAGCATCCACAAAAGGTGCGTCTGATTCATGCAGTAGGGGAGAGTCATATTTCAACAAAGCTAATTTCGCTGCAGCGAGAATTTTCACTGGAAGAGTTGGAAAGGTGCATGGAAATGTGCTCAAGATTTATGGACATTAAAAGCACCGTTGTGTTTGTACGTGCTTTGTAATTTTTCGTAATGGGGAAGGTGGTGGTGTGGTGTGGTGTGGTGTAGTGTGGTGTGGTGTGGTGTGGTGTAGTGTGTGTGGTGTGGTGTGGTGTGGTGTGGTGTAGTGTAGTGTGACGCGGTGTGATGTGATATGGTGTGGCATATTGCGGTGTGGTTTGGAGTAATGTGGTGTTATTTGGTTTGGTGGTGTGGTGTGGCATGGTATGGTGTGGCATAGTGTGGTGTGGTGTGGTGTGTTGTGGTGTAGTGTGGTGTGGTGTGGTGTGGCATAGTGTGGTATGGTGTGGTGTGGTGTGATGTTATGTAGTGTGGATATATTCTCCTATTTCATTGAAAATTTTTCCGAAAAAATAAAAAATAAAAATCCGTAAATTTATGTAGAAATCTTGGTTTGAAATATGTTATGTGTATTCCATAAAGTTATTTTAAAAATACAATACAATACAAATACGAAAATCTTTATAGTGGCATTAACCCCTTAGAGTTTCAAAGCCACAAATAATAATAAAAATAAAAATAATAATTTTTCTTCATTATTTTGACAAATAATTCATGAGACGAGAAGCTATTATGGATAGAAAATTGAAATCCGTTCGATCAAGTCGAAGGAAACTTGCTGTCAACAATATGAAAATTTTTGAAATATTCAGAATTTTATAGTTTTTTTATAATTTTCAATTGAGAATAAAAATTCAAAATCCATAAATTTTTTCACATTTTTATTGAAAATAAAAATTAAAACATTTTCTTCACCTTTTAACTTTTGCTTTAACGTGGAGTTGCCCGGGTGATCATGAATGATTGATTGATTTATTTCCTTTGAAAATACTTTTATTTTGTTGCGCCAGTCCTTCTCTGCTTGTGATTCATACGAATTAATGCTCACACAAACGTCTACACACACACATACGGATACATACACGCACACATACAATGCTCACACAAACGTCTACACACACACATACGGATACATACACGCACACATACACGTTTACATTAACACACATATACAGATACATATACACACATATACAGATACATACCCACACATACAATTACTGAAAAATAACTTATACAAAACATTTGAATACACCTTCACACTAAAAACGCTCATTTCCCCCCTACCCAAACACATACACAAAAAAACCCCACGCACCCAAACACACAAACACCTACTCAATCCAAAAAAAACACGAAAACACAAAAACAAACAAAAAACACACAAAAAACAAACAAAAAACCTACAAAAACCACACAAAAACACACAAAAACACATACAGAACACACACTCCGGTTTGTATTTCAGTTTGTACACGGAGGTCAAACAAATGCTCCAAACAAATTAGATTAGGCGACCGAGACTGGAGAGATCTTGAGGGCAATCAATTCGCCATATAAACTGATCTTTAGCCCACTCTTGCCTCGCTGTTACCTTTTTTTCATTTCGTTTTTTACAATTTTTTTCAGTTTTTTTTTAAATAAATATTTAGATGTTTTTTTCTTTTTTATTGCTTGTTTTTTTGACTTTTTTCTTTACTTTTTTCATCTTTTTTCGTTTCTATTTTTACAAGTTTTTTAAGGCTCCCATGCTTTTGAACGTTTTATTTTTTTTTAAATAAAAACAATTTGGAGATGGATTTGTTTGTTCAAGAAACAAAGCTGCCATAGTGAAAAACTTTGAAGTTAATCAATGAAAATGAAGAGAGGAAAAAACCGATACTGACAAAAAACTAAACATACAAAGTTAAGAAGAGACTCACTAACACACTAACAAACAGACAGACAGAAAAACGAACAAACATATATACACATATACATAGACACACACACACACACACACACACATAAACACACACACACACACACACACACACACACACACACACACACACACACACACACACACACACACACACACACACACACACACACACACACACACACACACACACACACACACACACACACACACACACACACACACACACACACACACACACACACACACACACACACACACACACACACACACACACACACACACACACACACACACACACACACACACACACACACACACACACACACACACACACACACACACACACACACACACACACACACACACACACACACACACACACACACACACACACACACACACACACACACACACACACACACACACACACACACACACACACACACACACACACACACACACACACACACACACACACACACACACACACACAATACATGAACACGCGCCTTGCAAGAGAGATAAAATCTATGGCAGGAAGACTTTAATAATTGAAGAGTTGAACAGGATTCAATTGGGAGCGACATGCCTCGGAGCTACAATGCTTTCGTTGGCTGCTGCTGCTGATGATGATGATGATGATGATGATGATGATGATGATGATGATGATGATGATGATGATGATGATGATGATGATGATGATGATGATGATGATGATGATGATGATGATGATGATGATGATGATGATGATGATGATGATGATGATGATGATGATGATGATGATGATGATGATGATGATGATGATGATGATGATGATGATGATGATGATGATGATGATGATGATGATGATGATGATGATGATGATGATGATGATGATGATGATGATGATGATGATGATGATGATGATGATGATGATGATGATGATGATGATGATGATGATGATGATGATGATGATGATGATGATGATGATGATGATGATGATGATGATGATGATGATGATGATGATGATGATGATGATGATGATGATGATGATGATGATGATGATGATGATGATGATGATGATGATGATGATGATGATGATGATGATGATGATGATGATGATGATGATGATGATGATGATGATGATGATGATGATGATGATGATGATGATGATGATGATGATGATGATGATGATGATGATGATGATGATGATGATGATGATGATGATGATGATGATGATGATGATGATGATGATGATGATGATGATGATGATGATGATGATGATGATGATGATGATGATGATGATGATGATGATGATGATGATGATGATGATGATGATGATGATGATGATGATGATGATGATGATGATGATGATGATGATGATGATGATGATGATGATGATGATGATGATGATGATGATGATGATGATGATGATGATGATGATGATGATGATGATGATGATGATGATGATGATGATGATGATGATGATGATGATGATGATGATGATGATGATGATGATGATGATGATGATGATGATGATGATGATGATGATGATGATGATGATGATGATGATGATGATGATGATGATGATGATGATGATGATGATGATGATGATGATGATGATGATGATGATGATGATGATGATGATGATGATGATGATGATGATGATGATGATGATGATGATGATGATGATGATGATGATGATGATGATGATGATGATGATGATGATGATGATGATGATGATGATGATGATGATGATGATGATGATGATGATGATGATGATGATGATGATGATGATGATGATGATGATGATGATGATGATGATGATGATGATGATGATGATGATGATGATGATGATGATGATGATGATGATGATGATGATGATGATGGTGATGATGATGATGATGATGATGATGATGATGATGATGATGATGATGATGATGATGATGATGATGATGATGATGATGATGATGATGATGATGATGATGATGATGATGATGATGATGATGATGATGATGATGATGATGATGATGATGATGATGATGATGATGATGATGATGATGATGATGATGATGATGATGATGATGATGATGATGATGATGATGATGATGATGATGATGATGATGATGATGATGATGATGATGATGATGATGATGATGATGATGATGATGATGATGATGATGATGATGATGATGATGATGATGATGATGATGATGATGATGATGATGATGATGATGATGATGATGATGATGATGATGATGATGATGATGATGATGATGATGATGATGATGATGATGATGATGATGTTGCTGCTGCTGCTGCTGATGATGATGATGAAAAGGAGGATTAGAAAATGGAAAAAATTGAGAAAGAGGAGGAAGAAAACAAGAAGTATTAAAAGGAGCAGAAGGAGTAGGAGCAAGAGAAACGAAAGAAGAATGAAAAAGAAAACAAAAGAAACAAAATAAAAAGATGAAGAAGGAGGAAAAGAAGAGAAAAAGAAGAGAGAGAAAAAGAAGAGAGAGAAAAAGAAGAGAGAGAAAAAGAAAAGAGAGAAAAAGAAGAGAGAGAAAAAGAAAAGAGAGAAAAAGAAGAGAGAGAAAAAGAAGAGAGAGAAAAAGAAGAGAGAGAAAAAGAAGAGAGAGAAAAAGAAGAGAGAGAAAAAGAAGAGAGAGAAAAAGAAAAGAGAGAAAAAGAAGAGAGAGAAAAAGAAGAGAGAGAAAAAGAAGATGAAAATAAAGATAAAGATTTCCAAAATCTCAAAAATCCATGCTACGACGAATGAAATTGAAAATGAAAAAATCGTGAAAGAAAACTGAAACATCAAAAAATTAAAATGAATGAAAAAAAACAAAAAAAGTAAGAAAAAGAAAGGAGAGAAAGGGAGAAGAAGAAAGAAGAAAAAAGGAAAAGAATGAAGAAACAAAATGTGATTACGTAAAAAAGAAAAAGGAGTGGATGAAAAAAAAGGAAAATAAAAAAAAGAAAAGAGGATAATGATAAGTGAATAAAAGTAACAACGCTCGTTGTAACGTGGTGTGCTTATGAATCGATGCCACATCGATCTCCCCCTTCACTCATGAGATCTCATGATGCACCTACAAAATCAAATGTCACTCACGAGATCTCGTATACACCCATCAAACCAAATGTCATCCACGAATGTTTGATTCAGAGGAAGGATGTTACTCACAAGTGTTTCATTCAGAAGAAGAATGTTCTAGTTCAGTCATACTCCTCTCAAACTCACTGACACTTATTCGCATAAAAGTCCAGAAAAATCAATGTTGCTGCATGATAAATGTTGCTAACTAAAAATTTTTAATTTTTTCAGTCAACTGAAAATAATTACTGTGTTTTATTCACTTGATGGCAAGTCTCTCTATAGTTAATTGATGACGAATGCCTTCCACTAATTTTTTTCTTACCATTAATTAATTAAAAAGGCTTCTTACTAGTTTTTTTCAATCCGATGCAGACATCAAGAAAGACAAGGACCAGCTATGGGCCAAGCTGGTGGTACGTGTGAACAACTTGAGTAGGAACCGCGACGAAGTGAAGGTTTTCTACCCTAATAGCAAGTACAACCACCACTGCTCCCCTGACCTTCATTGAGTCTATTCTTGCTTTCATAAAACCATCATTGAATTGTTTTTCTCGTGGTTTCTTCAATTTATTTTAAATTTTGGTTAAAGTTTTTTTTTATTTTTCAAAGTTTCAGTGTTCTGCTGAAAATCCTTATAGATTTTTTCCTTTTTTATTAGTTTTTTTACTTCTTTTTTCTTCTTCTTCCATATTCTTCCCGATATTCAGCTGGGCTTTTATAAAGCGTACTTACCTCAGTGTCTTGATGTCTTTATTGATTCAAGGCTACATGTAACTGTGACGTTCCGAATGTCATTCTAATCAATGTTCAATTTTAATCACTCAAACGAACTCATGGCCGAATATGAAAAAAAAACTTATAGTCAGATATATTTTAAAGACTGAAACATATTTTGTAAACAAAATTTCAATTTCAAACTTAATTTAATCGATTTTTTTCAATTAAATTCGAAGGTTTGAAGCGCTAGTGGTGACAGTCAATGACGAAACCATGATGGACAAACTGTTGCCTAACGAAATCATACGGCCCTCTTGCGAACATAAAGTATTTAACACAAATTATTCAAGATTTTGAAAAAAAGACAATTTAAAAAAGAGTTTTATTTGAAAATTCAAAGACAGAAACGTGTTTTTATTTTCAACTATTTTTTTCAAATTCATAATTTTGCTCTATCATTTTTTTAATTGGTTAATAAGTTTTTTTCTATCAATTAATTTTTTAATTGAAAATTTAACCCAATTATAGTTAATAATATTATTATATATAAAACCAACCCTGCATTTTTAATCAACCACACCAGGTGAGTTACGGACGCAAGGGCAAGATAAAAATCAAGCTGAGGAAAGCTGAGCCTTCTAATTGGATGACGAGATGGAGTCCTTCCCGCGAAAACCAGCCTCCCCCCTCATTGGTCAGTGACAGTTTGACGTCAAACAGTAATGGCCAATCAGAACACTCAGAAGATTCCGATTTTCCTGGCTTGAAGATTGAAGAGCTGTGACGTTTTGTTTTTAAAAATGAATATTTGTATGTCTTCCTTATTTTTCAATGCTCCATAGACTGAATAAAAAACTCTTTTAATTTTTTTGTGCTGCACTGTCTCACACAATGCTTTCATCGGAATAATATTTTCATTCAAAGCTGTTTTTCTATTGAAAAAAACTGTTTAAAATTGTCTTTTCAATCGTTTTCATTAAAAACAAAATTTCATGTTTTTTGGAAGAATTTACAGAGAAGGTCCTTTACGCAAAATACCCCTTGGTTGATTTATGGTAACTCAGTTATAGTACAAAATATCAATATTTCAAAACCTTATTAACCCGATAATTCTATTTTAAAATACAATGAACAAATAAAAAAGAAAATTTTTGAAGCACCGAGGCAGGCAACTGAGGCGCAACTAAAGGACTGAGCCACTCAAGGACGGCGTCTGTACTTAACTTGTGTTACCGTTTTTCAAAACTTAGACCTGGCCTTTGCCGAAGATCGTTTGCTAACCATTATGCCACAGACGCAGATTAATAAATAAGGAATACTATGTATATAACTAAAATGAATAAACAATTATTGATAATTAGAGACTCAATGAATATAAAAAAGATTTAAAAAACATAACACCTCAATGAACTAAATAGAATCATAGTGAATACATGAATGCACAAGACTACACGGGTACTGAATGGAGGGCTGCATTATTAATTGAGATATGAGGCTCAGTGACAGTTAGTTATAGTGGTGTCCTTGAATGGACGTGGGAGGTTTCAATAGGAACTTTCACTTGCTTTGAGTATTGCAACATTTGTTTGATTATTCGGAAAAATTTAAATTAATTAATTTGAAAAAATCAATTATTTTTATTAATTAAAAAAAAATTAATTTAATTATTCACTTTTTCTTTATTTACGTAATTATTCTACTTTTTCTAAGTTTTTCTAATTATTTGATAAATCATTTTTTTGATTAAAAAAAAAATTCATGCATTAATAAAATTTTTATTATTAACAATAATAAAAATAATAAGTTTTAGGTTAAATTATCATTTTGAACCGATTTTTATATTTCCGAGATGTTTCAAATATTCCATAGTTATCTTACCAATTCGAATCATTATATACATGTATATAAAAATATTCTTTAATTTAAATTGAAAAAAAAGAAAAAAATTATGTATAATTGATATTTTTATCTCAAAATTTCTTTTTTAAGGCCGCAGTAAAAACTGCCAATGTGAGTAGTTGACACTATAACGTGGAACTCTGTGAATTTTTGCAAAGTAAAAATAATCAGCGCTATATATTTTTTTTATTAGGTCAGATGGCTGATAAAAACGAACAAAGTGTGCTTAACTCTCAACGCTTGTGTTCTCAGACTTCAACTTGGCCTTCAAACCTTTAAAAAACTTTTTCAAAACTTTTAACATTTTTATAAAGGTTTTAAACGAAAAATTAAAAACTTATCACGTTGAAACTTTTTCAAAATTCTCGAAAGATGCTTTATCAGTTTCCTGCTAATGAGAAATCTTCATAGAAGCTGTTGTGTTAGGTCAGAAATGGGTTCTCATGAGTTCTTCAACTCCTCCTCTACTATACTAGCCTTGAAACTCTACGGGGTTAATGCCACTATAATAATATTCGTGTTTGTATTGTAATGTATCATCTTACTCGCTGTTAACTGCTTTTGAACAAAAGTCGAACAACCTTGCTCCTTAAGTAGCTTTTTGAAATGTAATTCATCAGTTTGTATCTTTTGTCAAAAACCATAACAATGTTTTGATTTTTGAAAAATATTTCTATTACTTACTTCAAAGGAACAGAATTTGAAGAATGTTTAAATGAAAAATATTAAGCGCAAGAAAGCTATAACAGAAAACCAAAATCTTTTTTTGAATTATTCTCAAGTTCAAATCGTTAATCAAAACTTAAAATTCTAATTTAAAAAAAACCAAGTTTTAATAACTTTTCAATATTTGTATACATAGTATTATTCAGTCACCACTTCGCTGTTGAGTTTCACTGGAGGGTGACTCATGATTGCTTGAGTCACACTTCATGCTCCGATGTTGATGACTCATTGGTGGAGGTTAATGGGTAACAACGTGTCGTGGCGGTGCTGAGTCAAACGTGAAACAACATTTTGGGATTTGAGCTTTTCAGAATCGTTTTAAACACTAATTTTATAAAAATAGAGCATAATTTTTCATTCCTTCATTATTAATACAATACAATAAAATACAATACAAAAAATACAATGCAATAAAAGACAATACAATAAAATAAAATACAATAAAATAAAATAAAATAAAATAAAATAAAATAAAATACAATACAATAAAATACAATACAAAAAAATACAATACAACAAAATACAATACAAATACGAATATTATTACAGTGGCATTAACCCCGTAAAGTTTCGAAGCCACAAGTCTAAGTTTATATTAATAATAATATATGAATCAATTAAAATTCATTATTTTATATTTATTATTAAAATGAATTGTTCAAAAGGTTGATAATACTCTTTAGAGTTTTATTTTTGAAGTAGTCTTCAAATGTTGAATTATCATTCAGCAAATCTTTACATCCCCCTCCATGAAACCCAATAACGGCGTGGTGACTGAATTTCATACATACAAGATTCAGTTTTTCAGACTTCTTATCTGTGATAACATCAAAATCACCAAGCAAGTCATGTAGTTTCGAAAATCCATCACAGTGTCACATAAGTATTAAAAAAAACTAAAAATTTCAAACTCTAGTGAAAAATCACAGAGTATTAAAAAATCAATTTTTAAAAATTTGAAGAAAATGTTGATATTTTAGTCCATCAAGCTTTGGAAAAGTAAAAAAAGGCGATTACTTATTATATATCGGATTAGTACTTAGCTGGTAGATTGAGAAATGGAATTAGTCTGGTTTGTTAATAGGCTCATAATAAGCTCATACTCAAACGCTCGTTTAAGCAGGCTTCAAAGATTAAAAAAGATTTCAAAGATCTTCAAAGATCCACATGACAAACATGTCACGAAGTGGAAGAACCAGGCAATGGTGACGTCAGAGATTTTGAAATTTTCTGAGGGAATGGGTTTTTTTGTCAATTTCTATTTTCAAATTTCCAACCGAAATGTGTGCGCGAAATCCTTGCAATCACGCACACTCACACAAGGGGAGTAGGGATATAAATTGACGTTCTATGACTAAGTCGTATTGGACAAACTCAATTCAGTATAGCTGCATGAATGCGTCTATAGTGATTCAAGCGAGTGTGTGCGTAGCAGAACACAATTGAATTGATTGTATTGTTCTACTTTGCGTTGGTCTCTTGAGCGATTGCCTCAATCGCATTTATCACCTGGGAATAAAGAAAATAGCCATTCAACAACTTCTTCTGATTTGTTGTCACACTTCAAGGTGAACCTTTCTAAGAAACAACCTTGCCACAAGATTTTAAGCTTCTTCTTTCAACAGGCTTGGCTTTATAACCACCCTAACACAGAGAATTTTTTTCAGTTTTAATTCAGAGATTTGAGATTTCAAATCCAGACCGATCTTGTTCTCGAGTCATGAATTCGCGAAACCAGTCATCGGAGGGAGCTTCGTGGAAGGTTGGCCTGGTGAACCACCAGCTGAAGTACTTGACAGCAGAAACGTTTGGCTTCAAGATCAACGCTTCAGGAGCAACACTACGCAAGAAGCAGCTGTGGACAGTCGAACACGACCCCGACGACAAAGACACCGTTTACATCAAAAGCCACATGGGCAAATACTTGGCTGGAGACAAAAAGGGCAACGCTACCTGCAGTTCTGACAGCAAGGGCGATGCCGAAAAATTCATCATCTACTACTGTCCTGACCAGTCAGGCCGCTGGGCCATAGCGAACAGGACTTCAGGCTACTACCTCGGAGGCACGGACGAGATCGTGCAATGCCACGAAAAAGAGCCAGGAGCTCCAGAGTGGTGGTACGCCCACATTGCCGTGCATCCACAAGTGAGTCTTTGAGTTCTTGAAGGACTTCCAAACTTCAATCTTCCGAACATTTCAGATTGCTTTAACATTTTGAAACTTTCAATTATTTTTTGATTCAAAGGAATTTTTAGTTTTTTTTAAAGTTTGCAAAAATTCAATTTTTTCACTCATTCCAACAGTTTTTTCTAATCCAAGTGTTTCAACCATGTGATCACACATTCTTTTTTGAAAAATTATCAACAACTTCCACCACGTCCTTTAATGAAAAATACCATTACTCACACCACCACCACCACTACCACTACCACCACCACTACCACCACCACTACCACCACCATCACCACCACCACCACCACCACCACCACCACCACTACCACCACTACCACCCCCACCACCACAAAAACCACCACCACCATCCCTATCACCACAACCACCACCACCAACACAACCATCATCATCTACAACCTCCAGATCAACCTACGGAACTTCGGTAGACAGAAGTACGCGCGTTTGAACATGAAGACTTCTCGACTCTGCATCAACGAGGTCACACCATGGGGAGCAGATGCTCTCATCACCATTGAATTCATCGAGGGTCGCTACGGGGTGAAGACATGTGATGACCGCTACCTCCATTACAACGGCACCCTGGTGAATGAGCCCTCTGAAGACACCCTCTTCACAGTAGAACTAAACTCCGGTCAGTACACAGGCCTGGCTCTTAAGGACTCCTCAGGAAAATATCTCACCGCCATTGGAAAAGTGAGTTGTCTTTTTGAGGTCATGGTCAGAGTTCTTTGAATGACACTTTATTATAACATGTTGGTTGTTATAGAACTCAGTTTTATACCGTATCAAATTTTATTATCATTCCATTCTTACATTAGTTTATTTCCGTACCTTTCTAATTGTAAAAAACATTTATTCTTCATAAAATCTTCGTTTTCCAACATCACCAATCTCCATGACATCTCTAAGCCTAGGAACTCTCTGTCTTCAATGGCTTAACTTCATCACCATCGTTTCAACACTTCCCTTCGTAACCTAACCAAATCTATTCTAATCAAGAATGTTGTGATTCGCCCTTCAGCATTATGTTCAAAGACGTTTCCTCAGAACGTCATCAAGGTCGCAGCAACCCCACAAACTTTGGTCTTGTCACACAGGACGGGGTTGTGCAGAGCAAGAATAAGAGCATCGGCAAGGATGAGCTGTTTTCCATTGAGGACTCCCAAGCACAAGCTCATTTTGTGGCCCACAACGGAAAAGTGGTCTCCCTGAAACAAGGTTGGTTCATGAGATTTTTTTGATTTAAAAAAAATAATTACTATGTATTTGAAATAAATATTAATTCTCAAAAACAATCTCATGTGGAGTATCAAGGCCCACTTAATCTCTTTTCCTTCTGCAATTTAAATTTTTCAAAAAAATGAATATATCACAAATAAGTAAATCTTTTATTTAAAAATAAATCTAATCTCACATCTCGCTCAAATTTCTGTAAGACTTTCATTTTAAACCTCATCCAAACCTAACCCAACTTGATCCGTCCAAACCCAACCCAACTATCCAAACCCAACCCAACACAAAATCAACTCACCCATTCAAACCGAACCTAAGGCACTCAAACCCACCCCAACCCAACTCATCAAAACCCAACCAAACTCATTCAAATCCGACCCAACCCATAAAAACCCAACCTAACTCATCCAAACCCAATTCCCCTTCAATGTCCCCCCACCCCCAGGCATCGACATGTCGGCCAACCAGGACTGTGACTTGGACGAGTTGGGTGACAAAGAGACATTCCAGATCGAGTTTGAAGGCAGGTCGCAGCAATGGCGCATTAAGACGTGCGAAGACAACTACTGGTGTTTCGACCCTGCCTCTAGTGGAATCCAATGCGTAGGCAAAGGAAAGTAAGTGGGAGGGGGAGAAGGATTCACTAAATTTTTTTTTCTCTTGTTTAGTATCATTTCATTTGCTTTTGCTTCTATTTATTGTAGATTTATATGATTCAGGCCTTTACAATTTTGTTCATTGAGGTTATTAGAGGCTGAAGAATTATCGTGCCTTTTTTATATTGATCCGAATAAAATCTTCCAGTTTAATCTAGAATTTTTCTTTCAAATTCAATCTCATTTATTCAAACCTAATCTGATTTAAGCTTATTTCATTTAGTTGCATGAGTATTGTGCAAGGTCAAGGCCTTAGCAGCATGGGTCTCGAGTAACACGAGTAGTTGAAAAGTCATGAGTATAATAAGATCATTAATACAGTACAATACAATACAATACAATATAATACAATACAATACAATACAATACAACACAATACAATACAATACAATACAATACAATACAATACAATACAATACAATAAAATACAATACAATACAAAACAAAACAAAACAATACAATACAATACAATACAAAACAATACAATACAATACAATACAATACAATACAATACAATATAATACAATACAATACATTACAATACAATACAATACAATACAATACAACACAATACAATACAATACAATACAATACAATACAATACAATACAATACAATACAATACAATACAATACAATACAATACAATACAATACAATACAATACAATACAATACAATACAAAACATTACAATACAATACAATACAATACAATACAATACAATACAATACAATACAATACAATACAATACAATACAATACAATACAATACAATACAATACAATACAATACAATACAATACAATACAATACAATACAACACAATAAAATACAATACAATACAATACAGTACAATAAAATACAATATAATACAAAACAATACAATACAATACGGTACAGTACAATACAATACAATACAAACACGAATTTCATTATAGTGGCATTAACCCCGTAGAGTTTCGAAGCCACATTAATATTCTAATTGAATCACTAAGGTTATAATTGAATTTTTAGGATTTTTATTGACTCATTAAGAGTATAATTGATTTCTTAATATTATACTTGACTCATTAAGATTATACTTGACTCATTAAGATTATAATTGAAGAAATTGCAACAACCATTGATTAAATTATACTTCAACTCACTCATAATATAAATTATAATTCCCCAATCATACTTAAATTACTGAATACGTAAGAGAATCATTTCGTCACAACTTATATCCTACTTAATACTCCCAACGTCTCTACCCCTCCCACAGCAATCCGAACGAGTTGTTTGCAGTGGACTGGCTGCCGAACGGCGCTGTGACACTCAAGTCGAACAACGGAAAGTACATGTCAGCCAAAATGAACGGCAGTCTGTATGCCCAGAGTGACACGGTGACTGAGAAGGAACACTTCTTCGTCAAGGTGTGCTTCGAATGACTTTAGTTTGTTTTTATTTTTATTTTTAGTTAAGTTATTTTTGTTCAACTAACTTTTCTTTAATTAAGTTTTCAATTTGCTTCACTTTTTTTAATTCACTTTAAGTTTATCACGTCTACTCTGATTTAATTTAACATAATTTTCGATTGATCCTCATTCGAATCAATTTTTCGTATAGCTAGAAAAGAAATAAGTTTTTTTAAGATTAAGTTAATAGAAAATGGGATAGAAACTGTGGTATTAATGATTCTATTAGTAGTAGTATTTTTCAAAAAAAATAAATTAATTCTATAAATACTATTAGAAAAAAACAAATTATTTAGTTAAATTGAAAAACATTAAAAAAAGAAAAAAAAAGATGGTGTTTAATTACTATTTCAAAAAAAATGTCAATCATTGAATGAGTCTTTGAGGCACAGCCCAGTGTTTTGGTTGAGCTCAATGCTGTAAAATCCATTGGAAACTATGACTCACCTTACAATGTTTCTTCATTCGATTTCATTGAAAAATTAATCACCTTTTTATTATTATTATTATTATTATTATTATTATTATTATTATTATTATTATTATTATTATTATTATTATTATTATTATTATTATTATTATTATTATTATTATTATTATTATTATTATTATTATTATTATTATTATTATTATTATTATTATTATTATTATTATTATTATTATTATTATTATTATTATTATTATTATTATTATTATTATTATTATTATTATTATTATTATTATTATTATTTTTGTTATTATTATTATTTTTATTTTTATTATTATTATTATTATTATTATTATTATTATTATTATTATTATTATTATTATTATTATTATTATTATTATTATTATTATTATTATTATTATTATTATTATTATTATTATTATTATTATTATTATTATTATTATTATTATTATTATTATTATTATTATTATTATTATTATTTGTATTATTATTATTATTATTATTATTATTTGTATTATTATTATTATTATTATTATTATTATTATTATTATTATTATTATTATTATTATTATTATTATTATTATTATTATTATTATTATTATTATTATTATTATTATTATTATTATTATTATTATTATTATTATTATTATTATTATTATTATTATTATTATTATTATTATTATTATTATTATTAATATTATTATTATTATTATTATTATTATTATTATTATTATTATTATTATTATTATTATTATTATTATTATTATTATTATTATTATTATTATTATTATTATTATTATTATTATTATTATTATTATTTTATATGCATCATAACATACAATGTGAGTCTATTCAATATTATGTTTTATTTTTATTACAGTTTTATGAGTAATTTATTTTTATTACAGTTTTATGAGTAATTTATTTTTATTACAGTTTTATACAAAATTTACTTTTATTGAAGTATCATGATTAATTTGTTTTTATTACACCCTTGTGACAGCTCATCAACCGACCAATCATGGTACTGAGAACAGAATTTGGTTTCGTTGGCTTCAAGTCTCAGAACAACCCGAGGTAAGTCAGAATTACATCTTTTAACCCGAGTTTTAAACCTGAATTTGATGAATAAATTTATTCTTAATAATTCAGAATTTCCAAGTTGAATAATCATACTTAGGAATATGTATTTTAAAAGTCTACATGGTTTTTTGACTACATGGTTTCAAAAAAAGTACATAATAATAAAAAAGAAGAGTCTGAATAAAAAAAAAATGAATTATTGAAAGAAAGAATAACAATTTGAAATTCAAAACAATAAAAAAGAAATAAGAAAAAATTGAGAATAAAAATGGAAACAAAAAGTTACTATTGAAATTAAAAATTAAGCATTGTTAGCAAAATCAACGACAGCGTTGTAAACACATCCAGGTACGAATGCAACAAGACGTGTTATGACGTCATCTTCGTGGAGAACAGTCCAGAACGGAAGTCTGGAGAGTACTTCCTCAAAGGTGTTGTAGGTGTTTTTTTGTATGCTTCATATTTTATTCTTTTTATTATTATTTTGTTTTTTCATTTTCAACCTCTTTTCTTAGTTCAATGTTGTTAAAATGTTTTTTTTTTAATTTTTCTGATTTGATGAAAAAGAAAAGTTTTGATTTGTTTTGTAATATTTCATGAAAAGAACAGATCAGTATGAAACTAACTTTACATTTTTCAATTCAACTTCCATCTTTCAATAAATTTCCCCAAAACCACCAACAACCAATGAATCCTTCTTTACAAAACCAACCTAATCATTTATATAGCGCCGATTCCACACTGTTCAAAAGAACTTTGCTACAAACTGTTTAAACAACCACCCTTGATAAATAGATTCTCTTCCACAACCCCCAATGAAAGCTGTATTTTTCGCCACAACCACCAGGTCACAACGGCAGTTACTGGTGCATAGACCAAGAAGGAATGGTGGTTGCCAATGGTTCATCACCTCAGCCCTTCATTCTGGAACTTCGCAAGCACTCCAAGATGGCCATCAGAGCCCCCAATGGCTGCTATCTGGTGGGGGAACAAAATGGAATAATAAGCGCCAAGAGCAATGACGCTACTAGAGCTGTCATGTGGGAGTATTGAGGGGTGCCTTGGGGTTTTAGAAGGGGGAGAGGAGTTCAACAGGAGGTTCAGGGGGGGTTGGGGGAAGAAAAAGAAATTGGAAATGAGAGGAAAATGAAAATAGAAAAGTGGGGAAAAGAGTTCGATAATGGTTGATGGGTAATTTGAGGTGTTGAAGAAAGAATTGAATAGTAGGAGGCTGAAGAAATAGCTGAAAATAAAATGAAAAAAATTAATCTATAAAAATGAAAATATTAATACTTGACGCTTAAGTTGCCTTTTCACTCTCTCTTGTTTTTTCTTTTCATACTTGCACTTAGAATTGTATGCACTGGTGATACTACTGAACATGGTGACTGCTTTGTTGTTCTGAGGTGGCTGTGTTCACCCAATTAAATGTTTCATTAAACCTGTGAATTAATTTTTATCGACTTGAAATTTGAACAAAAAAATAAAAAAAAATAAACTAAATAAATTTATTAAAAAATAAACTAAGGAAGAATAATCTGAAAATGTGAACTAAATACATGTGAAATAGGGTATTAAAGAATAGAATTTTTAAAAAGCCAAGGCGAGCAACCGAGGTGTGGTGAAGAATGAGATCAAACCTTCAACGTAAGTGAAGTTGTTTCAAATGATGAAATATTCATTTTATCTCGATTCATTGTGGTTATTACACATTAGCTTTACATCCACAATGACGTCTGGTCTTTTATCCAGCCTTCTTTATTTCTTTTGTTCGTGAGCCCTTGTGTTCAATTCCTCCTCAAACCTTCATTGATATGCCAATATAAGCCACTAGATTGCATTCTTTTTTTACTCTAAAAAGAATGATACGAAAATCTGCACGTGAATAACAGCTGAACAATGACTGCTGCTTTTCATGTGAAAAAGCTGCTATGGAATTTAAATGACTTTTTGATACCTTTCATGTTTGAATTTTTTTTCTTTTTTTATAAATAAACAGATTAAAAACATTTGATTTCAAATGTGCGAAAAAAAAGTTTTTTTATTCAAATAAGCGATTATATTGATACAAAAAAAGTTTAAAAAACAAAACAAGTGACCGAAAATGCAAGTATTGTTTCAATCGTTTGGAGGCAGAGGAAAATGTGAAAAATAAAACAAATTTTGTTTTTAACTTCGCTTCTTGCATGAAATGAATCTAAAAAAACTCAATCCAGCCATGGCACGTATAAGCAAGGGTCCCTCCGGAGAATGGAACAAATAATCTTCCCAAAATCAATGAATCAATCTTTTAGCCTGTCAGTCAATTACATTGTTCATTCTGAAAACGTTTTTTCATGAAAAATTTGCTTTATCAAGCTTTGAATTATTTCTAAACTTCAATTTTAACCGGGAATAAGTAGGTTTTGGATGTATATATGTATGTATATATATATGTATGTATGCTGGCAGACAAATAAACTTGAAATACTAATACAAGCCATCCAAACTAAATAACTAAAAAAACCTTGGTGAATAAATAAATAAACATGAATAAAAAGATAAATATGAATAAAGAAATAAATATGAATAAATAAATAAATATGAATAAAGAAATAAATATGAATAAATAAATAAATATGAATAAAGAAATAAATATGAATAAAGAAATAAATATGAATAAAGAAATAAATGAATTAAAGAATAATTGCAGAAAAAACCAAACCAAAGGATAACAAAGTATTTTTGTATGGACTTTGATTCGATAGCCAAATGAACTTCAATAATTCATGTTACTGGGTCTTCTAATTAAGTTTTATCACGAAAACAACATACCCCGCGCTATATATGCCTTCCTGTGTTGTTGTCGTTGTTATTGTTGTTGTTGTTGTAGTTGTTGTTGTTGTAGTTGTTGTTGTTATTATATTTGTACTAACGCAACAAGCACCCTGACGTGCAACAGACAAACAAGGCTAAAACTGATCGATTTTTTTCCACAAAATAACGAATCCTGAATTTTTTCCAAACATAAATTCAACAACGTTATCACTCTAATCTAATCCAATTCCATCATTTATATAGCGCTGATTCCACATTATTCAAAAGCACTCTGCTATGAACTGTTTGAACAACAATGTTTAATCAACTCATAAAAACAACCGCATCTTGAAATCGTGACTCTCAACCATAAGCTCCCATCAGAAATATCAACGCTCAGCTATAACTTTCTTCAATATTACCAGCCGTCACTTTTAATTCCCCATCAAACCGATGTCAATGACGGTGACTCCACTACCGACCCATTCCAACAGCCACCCTTACACCTCTTCTTCATGCGTCTTTGGCATCAAGCATCAACAAAGACCTCACTCCGGTCAGACCACTCCAGGGCCTGCGGCATACACTCCAAGGGAAAAAATTTATCGTGATGGTGAGCTGCTCAATCGAATAAATAAAGTGGTTGATTGGAAACTTTTTAAAATTAATTGAAATACGAATAAAACAAAACATCGCTATTTGAGTTATATTTGGGTTGATTCAGTCATTTTTTCATTTGAATTGTTTTTACACTCGAAACATTATCGTAAAATCGATTGTTTTTAAGTTAATATGAGCTTTTAAAAAGTCAACTTCACTGATTTTGAGTGGCTGGAAAATTTTTGTATGATTAGCTTTCCATGTTGCCAGCTCAAAAAAATTTAGTACAGTTTGAGAGGTTTTTCCAAATTTTTTCAATTTTTTTAAAATTTTACTCTGAGAAGCAATTTTGGAGCTCATTTGAGCTAATAAAATCGAAATTGCCCCGAATAATTGCCTGGATTGTGACTATAATTCATTTTTATTGCTCTTTCACGCTTGAAAACGGCCTTAAGTGATGAAACCTTTTTTGAATGGATTTTTAAATTGTCTGATTAAACGTTAAATATTCACGAACCTTGTAACAAAAAATTATTTTCAAATTGACCAGCGATGAAGCTCATATTATTCCAACTTTTTTTCATCATTCATTTATTGCGCCCTAGTTTAAAAACTGTTTTTTTATTATGGACAACCAAACGTTCCATAATGAGAGAATGTTCCTTGGATGAATAATACCTAGTTAAAGAAGTGAGTCATCACATAAAAATAAAACATTGAAAAGTGAATTTTTAAAACATTTTTGCGAAATTTTACATAAATATTGAAAGGTATAAATTTAAACGGCAATTTCCGAAAGTTTAAATTTTTTTTTTTGATGGCTTCATCCGGAGTTTGACAAATTATTGAAGTAAAAAAAAGTTTTTTGTAATTGAACGAACAAGTAAGATCCTTTATTAATCAAAAAACGTCCATATTTTTACTTCCGAAAAACTTGAGAATCTCAGAATTTTAGACTTTGAGTATGAAATACAAACGAAAAATACAAAACGCAATGAAATACAATACAAAAAATATAGAACACAATGAAATACAATACAAAAAATACAGAACACAATGAAATACAATACAAAAAATACAGAACACAATGAAATACAAAAAAAATATAAAACAAAATGGAATACAGAAAACGCAAAAATTAACTTTAAAAAAATACTCATAACAACCTCATCAACAATGTTAGTTACCAACTCTGACGACATAATATACAACACCAACAACAAACAAAGCAAACAACAGCTCCAACAATAACCTCAACAAACTTCTCACCACAATTTCTTCCCATTCAATAATTTCAACAACCCTCCAACCATTTAAAAATCTTCCAACTATCCAAAAATCCCCAACAACTTCCAACAACTCCCAACAACTTCCAACAACGTCCAACAACTTCCAACAACCTCCAACAACTTCCAACAACTTCCAACAACTTCCAACAACTTCCAACACCTTCCAACACCTTTCAACAACTTCCAACAACGTCCAACAACTCCCAACAACTTCCAACAACTTCCAACAACTTCCAACAACTTCCAATAACTCCCAACAACTTCCAACAACTTCCAACAACTCCCAACAACTCCCAACAACTTCCAACAACTCCCAACAACGTCCAACAACTTCCAACAACTCCCAACAACTTCCAACAACTTCCAACAACTTCCAACAACTTCCAACAACTTCCAACAACTTCCAACAACTTCCAACAACTTCCAACAACTTCCAACAACTTCCAACAACTTCCAACAACTTCCAACAACTTCCAACAACTTCCAACAACTTCCAACAACTTCCAACAACTATCAACAACTTCCAACAACTTCCAACAACTTCCAACAACTTCCAACAACTTCCAACAACTTCCAACAACTTCCAACAACTTCCAACAACTCCAACAACTCCCAACAACTCCCAACAACTTCCAACAACTTCCAACAACGTCCAACAAATTCCAACAACTTCCAACAACTTCCAACAACTCCCAACAACTCCCAACAACTTCCAACAACTTCCAACAACTTCCAACAACTTCCAACAACTTCCAACAACTCCCAACAACTTCCAACAACGTCCAACAACTCCCAACAACTTCCAACACCTTCCAACAACTTCCAACAACTTCCAACAACTCCCAACAACTTCCAACAACTTCCAACAACTTCCAACAACTTCCAACAACTCCCAACAACTTCCAACAACTTCCAACAACTTCCAACAACTTACTTCCAACAACTTCCAACAACTTCCAACAACTTCTAACATCTTCCAACAACTTCCAACAACTTCCAACAACTTCCAACAACTTCCAACAACTTCCAACAACTTCAAACAACTTCCAACAACTCCCAACAACTTCCAACAACTTCCAACAACTTCCAACAACTTCCAACAACTTCCAACAACTCCCAACAACTCCCAACAACTTCCAACAACTTCCAACAACTTCCAACAACTTCCAACAACTTCCAACAACGTCTAACAACTTCCAACAACTTCCAACAACTCCCAACAACTCCCAACAACTTCCAACAACTTCCAACAACTTCCAACAGCTTCCAACAACTTCCAACAACTTCCAACAACTTCCAACAACTTCCAACAACTTCAAACAACTTCCAACAACTTCCAACAACTTCCAACAACTTCCAACAACTTCCAACAACTTCCAACAACTTCCAACAACTCCCAACAACTCCCAACAACTTCCAACAACTTCCAACAACTTCCAACAACTTCCAACAACTTCCAACAACGTCTAACAACTTCCAACAACTTCCAACAACTCCCAACAACTCCCAACAACTTCCAACAACTTCCAACAACTTCCAACAGCTTCCAACAACTTCCAACAACTTCCAACAACTCCCAACAACTTCCAACAACTTCCAACAACTTCCAACAATCTCCATACAACTCCACACCACCCACCACACCACCCACTACACCACCCACCACACCACCCACTACACCACCCACCACACCTTGCCAGGTCGTGAGCCTCCCAGGAACAGCATAGTGCTGACCAGAAGAATGCCCAAAAGTGTCGTCTGCAGCCCTGGGCCCGCTGCTTACCCCCCTGTGGCCTGCAGCAGGTAAACAATAGTAATTATTATTATTATTAAACCGATCAATAATAATAATAATAAAAATACTAATAATACTAATAATAATGATTATTATTATTACTATAACGATAAAAATAAAAATAAAAAATAAATATTGTTATTATTATTATAAAAATAATAATTATTATTGTTATAATTATTGGAATTATTATTATAAGGAATGGAAAAAGAAGTGTAACATCGAGAATAAAAAATAAAAAAATCAAATATGAAAATGACATGAGTTTCCGTGGGTATTCTAATCTTATGATTAATTAATACTTAATGTTATCAATGATTTGGTCGCCAATTATAGTTGATGCTTTTGAATTTTTTTTGTGGTATAAGATTGATCAAAGTTCGTTTGTTTTGAGGCGTTTGAAAAACTGAATGTCATCCAGGAAGATTATTCGAGGATAAAGTGTGTTTGTGTTATGGAAAGCCGTACAAAATCGTAATCTCATTTGTTGCATGAGAATTGAAGATAATCTCAAATACATTGTTAAAAACAAAAAAACAAAAAACAACAGATATTAAACTAGACAGCACACACACACACACATACACACACACACACACACACACACACACACACACACACACACACACACACACACACACACACACACACACACACACACACACACACACACACACACACACACACACACACACACACACACACACACACACACACACACACACACACACACACACATACACACACACACACACACACACACACACACACACACACACACACACACACACACACACACACACACACACACACACACACACACACACACACACACAGGCTGAGCACCCACGCATCTTCTCCTTCTTTTTCAATTTCCTCGCCATTCACCACTCTGAAAACTCCCAAGGGCTTGAGGAGTCCAGGTTCTTTTCCATACACAAACACCCCCACCGGAACTACAACACAATTGAAAATATTATTATTTTTATTATTACAACTACTAGTGTATCTTTTTCAATAGTTGCACAATACTTTATTCTACAATACATACAATCTTCCATACAATCCTTCATGACGTGTTCTATACAATATCACGTACAAATATTTCATTTCTCATACCAGTGATTCAATTTTTATTCATTTTTTTTGTTTTTTCGACATGAATTTACGTCATAGTATTTCAACTCAACTCATTTGATAACAAAATTTCCAAAAAATCTCAAAAAACAAAATGTATACACGTAGTAAAACACAACGAATTCACTACCATGATATCAAACTTGTTAACTACTCAACCTTGTACAATCCCACGCAGCTCCTAACGCGTATCAGGTGGACTCGATGCTGGGCAGAACGGTAAGGTCCACCAAGAGATCCAGCCCAAAATTTTCACTGGCCACCAGAACTGGCTCCTGCTTTGAACTCAAGGCCCGGGTCAGTGTTTTTATGATTTTTTTGTGTTTTTTTTTTTGAGATTTTGAAATAATTCGAGTTTTGAGGAAACGTCAAGTATTGAAGTATGTTTTAATTTGAAACTGTAATCAAATAATTAAATATAAATTGAATCACATCACTAATCTATTTCACCCGTTCCTCACACTCATTCCACCCACTCACCAATCAATCCACCCATCAACCCAACCATCAACCCACCCATCAGCCCACCTACCAACCCACTCATCAACTCACCCACCAACCCACTTATCAATCCACCCATCAACTCAGCCATCAACCCACCCATCAATCCATCCATCAACTCACCCATCAACTCATCCATCAAACTACACACCCACCAACCCACCCACTCCATCACCTTCAGAGCCCAGGACCAGCTTCTTACAACATTCCCAGTCCTCGCCACATCAGTTCCAAGCCTCCCACACTCTTTCACAGACTATCTACCACCCTCACCACTCGTAGCAGCCTGTCTTCTTAGCTTTATGTGAAGTTTTAGTGACGTTGTGGTAAGGTTCACTGAGGTTTTCTGAGGTTTTCTGAGGTTTTTGTGAGATTTTGAGTTTTTCATGCAGTTTTTATGAGGTTTTTACGAAGTTTCATGAGTTTTCACCATTTTTCTATAAAAAAATTGAATTTTTCTATTACTGATGTGATATTTTCTCGTAGTGGAACTCAATTTTTGTACCCTGGTGAGCTTGAAGTTTGAGGCTTGATAGATTTAATTTTTCCCAACCAGAAAACAACGTTACAAACCACGAATATATATATTCGGATAAAGAAGAAAATCTCCAAAAACTTGAAAATAGCCTTGAAAAACTTGAAAAAAATTTGAAAAACTTCAAAATAACTTTGAAAAACTTGAAATAACTTTGAAAAAATTGAAATAATTTTGAAAACTTGAGAAAGAAAAGTTAAAAGCGCTCGAGAGTCTATTGCTTTTTGAGTGCAGCAATGCTTCAGCGAAATAACTTTCGTAAGGTTCATTATTGAGTTTAAATACATTTGGCCATCTTTATGCAAGCTGTCTCCGATAAATCCTCCGAACTGAAAGTCCCTGCAACGTTTTTTGTTAGTCACAAGTTAAAGTGTTTTTTAAAAAAGGTTTTTGAAGAGTTTTTTTCAAAAATATTCATACAATGGACTTTTCTAGTTGAGTTGATGATCTAGTTATGGTAAGAGGCTTCCTTGTGTTTGACTTTATACATTTTTAGTGGATGAGTTTTTTTCTACTGTAAAATTTCAAACAGATTGTTTTTTTTTTAACTTTTTTTTTCTAAAAGTTTGGATTCCTAGTTTTTTGGGAACTCATTAAAAAAAATACATTCAAAAATGTTTAAAACTCAAACTCTGGTTATTTTTCTTTTTGTTTTCAACACTTGAAGCCCACCTAGGTAAAGAATACATGTCCATTGGGTTGATGAATTATTCAATGGAACTTTTATGGACCTCTCAGTTCTCGAGACGACTCTATTTCATCTTATGCATTCGTCCCTTTGATTTTGACAGCTGAAAAATTACAGTTTTGTTTTTGAAAAAAAAAATATTACGAGTGGTGTTATATTTGATACAACCCAATCCTCACCGTGTACACTCAACTTTTGAAACCCCACCCACCGAACAAAACATTCATGAAATTTTGACAATATATTGAACTTTCAGAGTATTAAAAATGAAAATATTTGAGCTGAATATGGAAATATTTTCAATTTTGATTTTCAACTTTGCAATTGGATTTTTGTTTTTTTTGAATTCAGAGAGGGTCCTTGTTCATGGAGTTAACCTCAACTGTACCAAAAAAAGGAGGAGTGACTCAAGTATTGAAGTTTATTGGAAAAACCAATTGAGTTAATAAAAGTGACAGTTGAAAAATAAATTAAAAATAAATAAAAAAACCAAAAATAAAATTCAAAATTAAGATTTTGAATTAAACTTAAACGTCTAAAATTAGGAGCTAAAGCTTGAAATCAAAAATCGGAATTGAATGGAATACGGAAGAAAGATTTAAAAATAGGAATGCGACGAGTAGGAAGGGATTGTGGTTGAATGAAGGAGGGAGGTTGTTTTGTTGAGCAAGATGGGTGGCATTGGAAACAAGACTAGGGTCTTCGTAGTCTTTGTTCTCCTGGTCCAGAGAGGAATTAGGAGGGAAGGAAAAGTCTGTGGGGTGATGGGATTGTGTGGTAGGTGTTGTGGTGAGTGTCCTGGGTGTGTTGTGGAGGTTGTAAATGTTGTGGTGAGTGTTGTGGTGAGTGTTGTGGTGAGTGTTGTGGTGAGTGTTGTGGTGAGTGTTGTGGTGAGTGTTGTGGTGAGTGTTGTGGTGAGTGTTGAGGTGAGTGTTGTGGTGAGTGTTGTGGTGAGTGTTGTGGTGAGTGTAGGGGTGAGTGTTGTGGTGAGTGTTGTGGTGAGTGTTGTGGTGAGTGTTGTGGTGAGTGTTGTGGTGAGTGTTGTGGTGAGTGTTGTGGTGAGTGTTGTGGTGAGTGTTGTGGTGAGTGTTGTGGTGAGTGTTGTGGTGAGTGTTGTGGTGAGTGTTGTGGTGAGTGTTGTGGTGAGTGTTGTGGTGAGTGTTGTGGTGAGTGTTGTGGTGAGTGTTGTGGTGAGTGTTGTGGTGAGTGTTGTGGTGAGTGTTGTGGTGAGTGTTGTGGTGGTTGTTGTAGGTATTATAGGTTTTGTAAATTTTTTCGGTCCAACTCTTCAATTATAAAATTAGTTTAAAACTTGATTTAATTTAAAGTTTTTGAGATTTATATTCATAATTTTTTTTGTTTTAAATTATTTATTTATTATTATTTTTTAATGAATAATTAATTCATAATAATAATAAACATATGAATTATTCAGAGCATCTCATCAAGTGATTCGCTGATGAAAGAGAGATTATTTCAAATAGTTGTTGAGAAAACCTTTCTAAACACTTGAAGAATGTTTTAGAACTAATGTTTAAATTTTTTAACTAAAACTTCAACAATTATGCTTTTGAAAAGTTTACATAAATTCTAAAGTTTCAATGGTTTAATCAATGGAAGTACGTTTAGCCACTCCAAGGGAGTGCTCTCGTGGTTTAAAACGATATATAAAAAAGATAAAAATTATATTAAATTTTTTTTTTATTTATGCAAGAAATATTCTTTATATGACTCTGGAGAAATTTTCTAAATGAAAATAAGGAGAGGACAAAATGCAAACAGAACAAATGTGAAGATGGAGTGTAATATGAAATACATGTTTTCCTGCAGTACTAAAAAAAATATATATATAAATTCAAGGGTTATAAGTCAGTGAGAGTTTTCAAGTGAGGTCGAAAGTGAGTTGAAAAATCTTGGTTTTTAAAAAGGTTTTCAGCTAATTATTTCCAAAGTAGTACCTTTAGTATATTGATCACTAAACAATACTATAAATCATATTTCAATACAAAATTTATACAATATGAATACAAATACAAAAAATAAAAAAATAAAAAATCTCAAAGCGGCATGAAAGAAGGAAAGGAGGGCGGTGGAGTGGAGTAGGGAGCCAATGGGGCGAAAGAGTAACTTGAAAGGTTACGTTTGAGGGAGTATAGGCTGCCTACGGCAATGTGGCTCTATTAAGCTTCACGCTTCCTCGCCTCCTCACGCGACACTCTTACGTTACGTTAAGTTTTTACGCTGAGTATTTTATTCACGTTACATCGTTACACTACTTTTTTAGGTTAGGTTTTCACACTTTGTTCTACTTGGCAATTTTTTCATTTTTATTTCGCTTTTTATTTTACGTTACGTGGGTGCTGAGATGGCTGCGTTAAGCAGAAAATGATCCCTTCTAACCGCGTGGTTGGGTCTCCAACTTGAAAGGCTTTGTTACCCGTTCTTGCGTCCAGAATAGCAATTTGAGGAAAAAGACAAGAACACTGAACATGTTTTTGAAAATTACCGAAACAATTTATTGGAAAAACTTTCCAACTTTTGTTCACACGTCTTTTGAGGGCAGAAACCGAACGATCGTTTAATATACCATGTTCTGAATATTCGCGTTTTTCTAAATAAGTCCAACAAGTTTCAGCTTCAACACAAAAATTTTAGTTTTCAAATGAGTTTTGAAGATTTTTTTTTAATTTGAAATTTCAAAAGTATTTTCTCAAGCAGAAAAATTAGAAAAACTCACCACTTGTAAGAGCTGAAGACTCTCATTAACTTCAACATCAAACAACCTCCACGAAGTTTAGTCGAACTTCAAAAAAGACAATTAAAAAAAACGAGAAAAACTAAAATGTCAAAAAAAAAAAGAAAAAAGATGAAAATAAAAATAGTTAAAGGGATACGAGTAGAATTAACATAAAAACTAACGAAACAAGTTAAGCGAAAAAAAAAGAAAACTACTAAAAAAAATTATTGAAAATACAAAAATACAAAAATATTCAAAAACGTTAGAATAAAAAAAAAAAAAAACTTTAAATGTTTGAAAAAAAATGAAAAAAAACAAAACAAATAGAAAAAAACAATACAAAAAATACAAAAAAAATTAAAAAACAAAACAAACACAAAAAACTGACTTCTAATAAGCGTGGTGGACTCTCTGCCAACTCCTACGAGGTTCTCAGCAATGAGGGTGTAAGAGCGGAAGGAGGTTTGATCGACTATCAGGATCATCAAAACCACCTCCAAGGTGTCCTCACTCAGGTCCTGTGTGAGGTGCTTTGACGTTGAGACAAGGTGTTTGAAGTTTCAGAAGCTTTTGACTTGAAGAAGAAAAAGATTTGATAGGGGGAAAAAGTGTTTTATAATGAAATATTGGAGTTGATGTTGAGAAGATGGAACTTAATGTTGAGAAGATAGAAATTAATGTTGAGAAGATGGAAATTAATGTTGAGAAGATTGAAATGACGTGAAGCAAAGGGGTTTAATGTGAAGATGAAGGTTTTAGTTTGGAAGAAAGATTGATGTGAGAGTGAATTTTCATAAAGGGAAAAAGTTTGTTGTGAAAAAGAGGTTCGTATGAAAAAAAATGGATTAAAAAAAAAAAAGGTTCAAACGAGGAATAGAAGGAGGTGGTGAGAAAGAAAAACGTTTTCTTGAGCAACATTTGTGTTAATTTTGAGTTTTTTTGTTTTTGAAGTTTAAGTTTTTTTCTAAAACTTCTACAACTAAGTAAACAGTTTTTAAACTCTTGAAAAACACGTGAGAAAAATATCTTTTTGATAAAAATTTTTAATCTTTTTTTTCGTACGAACTTTTTTTTTGGGTACGCTATATTAATAGCTTATTAACGTTTAATTTCATTTCCACTTAGTGACTTACACATTCGCTAATAAAAATAAATTTTATTTTTCACTAGATGAAGTTATTTTGTGTATAAAAACTCTTATTCCTTTTTTTTTTTTTAAATTCTCTACAGAACACTGTTGTTTATTCAACTTCACAAAAAGCTGTTCGCCCACAATTCGTTCCTATTCATGACCAATCGATAACTTCACTTCTGTCTTATGAAAAATTTGAGAAAAAAACTTTCTAGAATGTGCGAATGGAAAGCTATTTTTAAAATTTGAAGCCCGAAAGTAGATGGCTTTCAAAATTTTTTTTGAACTTTTAAAACGTTTCAATGAGAAGAAAAAATATTTTCGGCAGTTTTCAAAATTAAAAACTCAAAGTTTGAACCGTGGTGAAAACCCCAATCTGGACAAATTCAATCATCTTATTTATTTAGCGCTATTTTCGTTTAAGTTTGAACCTACTTCTAGAAACAAATCTTGATCACTACTGGATAACTAAGTCACCACAAGGAATCGAACCCGTGTCCCTTGTCACACGGCTCCACCACACTAGCATAGCATTTTTATTACTTGAGCTTTTGTTTTTTACACATTAAATTTCAGTTTTCTGTATGCGCAACTTTATGGCTCAGCTGGGAATTGAACCTGGACTTGACGCTTTACAGCGTACCTGCTAACTACTTTGCTACAGGCAACAAAAATACAAAGATTTCAGATCTGACACAAATTTAGAAGAATATTGAGGTAGTTGGAACCAGTGAGGAGTTCGTGAAAGAGGTTCATTTGGAGGTATTGAAGGTATGAACGCCTTCCTTCTTTCAAGCCCTCTCCTTGTTTCTCTTTACTTCCATAATCAATTGTTTCCGCAGTGATGTATTGGGTAGATAAAAGACAATTGGCCTTTATAAATCATGCTGCTTTAATGGATCACAGCCTCATACTTCGCTTACCTTCATAAATCATGTTCCTCCCTAAATGGCTCCATCACGAACTGAACAATGCTTCATTGGTGTCTAAAAGATAAAAAGAAAAAGTCTTCGTTGTTTTAGTGGTTTTCAAACACACATTTATTCCGTTTTCAGTGACTGGAGTAGATAGATTCATAATCTCACGCCTATTCGAAAGATGTAACTTTCAAAAGTTGTGTAGGAGTGCTTTGTAACGACGAATGATTGGGCTCTATAGTGGAGCTGTCTATTTCATGAAAAATGATGATGATGATGATGATGATGATGATGATGATGATGATGATGATGATGATGATGATGATGATGATGATGATGATGATGATGGTGATGATGATGATGATGATGATGATGATGATGATGATGATGATGATGATGATGATGATGATGATGATGATGATGATGATGATGATGATGATGATGATGATGATGATGATGATGATGATGATGATGATGATGATGATGATGATGATGATGATGATGATGATGATGATGATGATGATGATGATGATGATGATGATGATGATGATGATGATGATGATGATGATGATGCTGATGATGATGATGAAGGTGATGATGATGATGGTGATGATGAAGGTGATGAGGATGATGGTGATGATGATGATGATGATGAAGGTGATGAGGATGATGGTGATGATGATGATGATGATGAAGGTGATGAGGATGATGGTGATGAGGATGATAAAGACGACAAGAATGTTATTTTTGTTTAGTTTATATACGAACCATTTTTCAATTCTTTTTTGTTTAATTTTGAACTGAAATTTGAACCTTGTGACCGATGTTTTTGTGGAAATCCCAAATTAGCTTTGTTATATTTAGTGGAGCTGAGTTATTAGATGAAAAATGGCTGCAGAAATGCGAAGTATGAAACATTTTTGGAAAACCAAAAAGTGAATACTTGCGGAAAATTTGAAAAAATATTCTTTGAAAAAACGGGTGATAAGAAGTGGTTGTAAAAACTGAAAAATGGTAAAAAAACGACGATTTAATTTTAAATTGTGAGCAAAAATAAAACATTCCAGATGTTTCACGTTTCTATGAACCAGCTTCTATCTTCAAAAAAATCTGTCTTATTCAAATTTCAACTCAATTTTATCCAGTGTTCATAAGTTAAATTTCAAATTCAACAAAAGGTTTCATAAAGTTTTTACCTGTTTTTTCACACATTATACTTGACCAATCAGAAGGAGGTTTTTATACTTCATCATTATGTTGTCAAGTGCCCACTTACTTTTTTCCAACGTTTATTCCATTTTATTTGATAATTTAGAAAAAAAAATTTCATTCTAAAATTAAAAAAAAAATTTATTCTAAAATTTAAAAAAAATTGTTTTGAAATTTTGAAAAAAAAGAGATTTTTTTACAATAATTTGAGAAGTTAAAAAAATTATTTAAATATTTTATGTGATAAAATAGTTAATAATTTGAAATTAAAAAGATGGAATATAATTTCACTCCGAACGATGTTCTAGCAACTTTTTAAACTTTTCAAAGTGATTTTAATGTTCTACCTTCTTGCGTAAGCGCCATTGTTACAAGCATTACTTGTTACAAAACAATACAAACACGAATATTATTATAGTGGCATTAACCCCGTAGAGTTTTGAAACCACTTTTTGAGTAGTTAATTGATTAATTGTATAATCAGCGCTATATAAATGATTTGATTAGATTTGATTAGATTGATCACACAATTAGCGGCAAACTGCTTTTGAAAGTTATTTTAGCAGCCATGTATACAGAAAGTGATGAGATGAAGTGATTAAATAAAAAAGATAAGATAATATCAGCTTATATAAGATTCTATTGGAGTTGGTTTGATCAGCTTGATCAAAACATGTTTTCTTTTAATTTAACTTTAATTTCTGGAATTTTTCTTTTTTTTTGCAAAAGTTTTCAAAGCAGCAACGAGTCCTACTTTATTCAGGCAGTTTCATTGCCTGCTTCTTCACCTTCAGAGACGCCTCACTATTAGCTCAAATCCTTCACAAGTTCACTAATGCTCCTAACAACCCTTAAGCTGTAGATTTGTTCAAAACTTGCTTAACTTTTAATCAAAGTTATTTCAAAATTTTGTTGAAGCTTGCTCAAAATGCTTTCAAAATCGCTCGAAAAACTCAAATGACACTTTCAGATCTGTCAAATACCTACATATTTTCTCCAACCAGGAGATTCTAGCTCCTTCAAGTCCTATTAACCAAACACAAACAGTGAAAAGTGGCATGCTTCTGTGACGACTCCACGCTGGAAAGCACCAATTGGCATTTTAACACTTGATTAAGATTTAAAAAATTAAATGTTATTATTCATATTATTTTAATAATTATTTCAAATTATTTCATTTTTTCCGTTAAATACAAAGAACAATATTTTAACAACTTTATTATTTGTGTTTTTTTTGCGTTCGAAAGGTGTGCTCGTTCATCAAGGCGAACCACGTCATGATGACATCACTTTGATGACTTCTCATGCGGGATAATTAATTTAGCCCGCGAAAAAGCTACTCCGAAATCCAAGAGGGTATACTTTTGTAAAAAGGATTTTTCCCAATAAAAATTCTTCAATAAATGTTTTTTTAATAATATTTTGCAAAAAAACTGTTTAAAATTTTTTTTTTCAAAATTAGTTTAAAAAAATAATATTAGTCAAAATGATCAATTTTTTTAATAAACATATTAAAATAATTTATTTATTTAAATTTTTTTCATAAATATTTTCCAATGGAATGTTTTTTTGTTGTTTTTTCATCAACTTTCATCAACTACCTGCTTGGAGAATCAATTTTGCAAATGATGCGCTAACGAAACAGAAGGAAAACTCAGCCATCTACATGAAAACACACAAGCGTTTGATGCCCGCAAAAAAACACCTAAAAATGCAAAGAAAATTGAAGCTACTTCAATAAAAATAGCTTTACTTAGTAAATTAAAAAAAAAACAAATTTGAATATAAAAATTCGTATTAAGGGTTTTCCAAAGTTTTTTTTCAACACAGCACACTCACTTCCTGCATCCATCTTCATGCCATCATTCTGCCATTTATTCAAATATTTTTTTTTGAATAAAAATTAAATGAAGTTTTTTTATATATTTTTATAGTTTAAAATTCAGTTTCGACCCAAGTTTTCCAGGCTGAGTTTTGCTTTGTCAAATTTTCTTTTTGCTGTATTTTTTCTACCCTTTTTGGTAAGATCAAAAAATTTAATCAAAACCAAAATATTGCGCAGAAAAAAAATTACTATAAAAAAATCATTCACATAAATAATCAATCACAAAAACAAAAAGGCATTTCAACATCAAACTGGAGAAGGTCTTTCATGAAGGCGCACAGAACAAACACAGAGAGAGCAAACGGAGTGTGTGATGTATCATGAACCAAGCCATCACCCTAACGAAATAACAAACAGACACTCAACCAGGCATAAAAATTGATTGTTATCAGACAATTAATTAGAAAAACACAAACAAACAAAAGACGAACACAAACAAACGAATAAAAAAAAGAGAATAAGACAAAAAAACAAAACGATGAGAAAACAGAAAAAAAGAACACTACTACAAACAAACAGACGAACCCCATCACAAAAAAATTGATGAACATCAACGCAAAAAAACAGACGAACAAACAGACAAACAAACTGAAAAACAAACAAACACACAATCAGGCAAAAAACAGATAAAAGGGCAAACAAACAGACGAACATGCAAACAACACGAAATCAGGAAAACAAACAGACGAACATGCAAACAACACAAAATCAGGAAAACAAACAGACGAACAAGCAAACAAACAGACGAACAAGCAAACAAACAGACGAACAGGCAAACAAACAGACGAACACCACTGCGAACTCCTGGTGCTTCTTCACAAAGCAAACATGCTCGGCGTAATAATTCATCCGCTCCGCAACAACAAATAACTGCTCTTTCAATTGTGCAATGTTTTCTTTTTGAAAAAAAAAACGAAAAAAAAGTTAAAAAAAAGAAAATTAATAAAAATAAAATTAAAAAAAAAAGAAAATTAAATAAAAATAAAATTAAAAAAAAATAAAATTAAATAAAAATAAAATTAAAAAAAAAAGAAAATTAAATAAAAATAAAATTAAAAAAAAAGAAAATTAAATAAAAATAAAATTAAAAAAAAAAGAAAATTAAATAAAAAGTTTGAAAAAACTATGTTTAGAAATCCAAGAGTTTTTTTGCTTCAATAAATAATCATAAACAAAGAGGAGTTATGTAGCTTCGTGAATGTGGATCAAGCATATTGGATCTAAGTCGAAAGAGAACTTGTAAAAAAAATTATTTTTTGTTATTTCGAATAAAATTATAGAAAAATATCACAAAAATTCGATGCAACTCTAAATAAAAAAAATAATAAAATACAGAAAAAAGTTACAAAATTAAAAAAAAAATTTAATACAAAAAAATTTTATTACAAAAAGAAATACAAAAAAAAAAAGAAGAAAGTTACAGCAAAAAATAATTCACAACTTACAGTAAAAACAGTAAAGCTTTGCAAAAGAAAAAAACACCGAGATTTTATGAAAGGCAAGGGCACTAGATCTCGACAACACATGCACCTCACAATTCATTGAGACACACACACACAAGGGTGCCAACACTAAATACTTGCTTCTAGCGGTGCTTTTGTGTCGTGGAAGCAACCGACCTTAACCGCTTGTTTGGTGCTCTAAGCCTTGTTTTGGGGCTCTAAGCCTCTGATGCGAGATTGAAGTGTACTGACTGTGATGTCGGAGAATAACTTGAGTGTATTAAGTTCGCGTGATAACTGTTACAACTGAGAAGTACTGAGGGTGATTAGAGAAACTTTTGGAAGTGAAAGAACTTATGATGATTGTTGTAACTGAAACGACTGTGATATTTTCAAGAGTTGGTACTAACTTTAATAATCATTAGTGTGGCAGCTAAATAGAAAAAAGAATTTTCTTGGAAGGTTTTTCGGGTTGTTGATGCGGTATGAATTTTTAACTCAATTTTATTTTGTGAGTGTTGTACAGTCATTTTCGTGTTCAAAAACTCCAAAAAAAATTGGTGAAAAGTTTTTTTGAAAATAAAAATTAATGAAAGAACTGAAAGTCGAATAATTATTTTCACTAAAATCGACATCCTTCCGTCTGGGAAAAAAATGTGTTACTTCAGTGGAGCTACAGAATTTCAATACAAAATTATGCAGAAACACGTTTGGAAAAATTCCACCCGCAAGTAAAACTAAAAACAATAATTTTATTGTCTTTTTTTATTTTTTCTAATTTGTATCAAGGTTTTGTATATTTTTTCTTGCAAAAATCCATTCAAAAATACCAACACGCAAAGAAAAACATACATTTACCTCAAGACAAGGAAAAACACATTCACTCAAAAAACACACGCATTGAAACACACACAAAAACAAAATGCCGTAAGTAAAAACACACAAAAAAAGGTAAAAACACACAAAGAAACGTAAAAACACACAAAGAAACGTAAAAACACACAAAGAAACGTAAAAACAAACAAAGAAACTTGAAAACGTAAATACGCAAAAAACTTTCAGTTTTAAAAAAACAACAACCAACTCTGACTAAGAAGTTGTACTCTCCGTAGGTGGATGTGTTATCAACAAAAAGTCCTTTGTCTTCGTCAAGGGCCCACCTGGAGGAATTGAATTAGGGAAGGGTTGTGGGTGTAGGAGGGTGAAGTATCATCAAAGGTTTGTGAGGAATTTTAGTAAAAAAAGTTTATTTTCAAATTTTATGAAACGAGACACAATTCGGTTTTGAAATTGAGTTTGAAGTTGAGGAATCAATTGATATAAGTATGTCAAAAAATTAAAATTTTGCAAAACGAGAGAAATTTTTTTATCAAATTCAGAAATATTTTTTTAAAATAATTAAATTTTTTTTTTAATTTTTTTTTAAACTAATTTTTAAAATGATTCAAACGATTATTCCAAATTATCAGAAAAAAAGATTTCAAAACGTTTGTAACCGTTTGTAACCTTATGGCTTGTAGATTTGGTCGTGATTTGATGGTGCAGGTTAGTTTGAGGTCTGTTTGCCCTGTGTACAGATGGGTTCTTGGACATTGGATGTGGGGTTTGTCTGCAAAGAGAGTGGTTATTGTGGTAGTTGTAGTGTGGTTGTTGTAGTTGTGGTTATTGTAGTTGTTGTGGTTGTTGTGGTTGTTGTAGTTGTTGTGGTTGTGGTTGTTGTTATAGTTGTTGTGGTTGTGGTTTTTGTAATTGTAATTATTGTTATTGTGGGTTTTGTAGTTGTAGTTATTGTAGTTTGGTTGTTGTAGTGTGGTTGTTGTAGTTGTGGTTGTTGTAGTTGTGGTTGTTGTAGTGTGGTTGTTGTAGTTGTGGCTGTTGTAGTTGTGGTTGTTGTAGTTGTAGTTGTTGTAGTTGTGGTTGTTGAAGTTGTGGTTGTTATAGTGTGTTTGTTGTATTATGGTTGTTGTAATGTGGTTGTTGTAGTTGTGGTTGTTGTGTTTGTGGTTATTGTTCTAGTTGTAGGTATTGTTATTGTAGTTGTTTTTATTATGTTGCGATGGTGTTTAGGTAGTGGAGTAATTTGTGGTGGTGATTACAGTGTTTTTTGTTTCAATGGGGGTGGTTACGACTGTGGTGGTTGTAATTGTAATGGTGATAATGGAGATAATGTTGATGAGGGTGGTTGTGATGGAAGTGATAGTAACATGACAATGAAAAACTTAAAAGTTATGGAAAAAAACATTTATTGGAAGGTTTGATGAAAAAAGGAGGTTTAACTCTTAATAAATATAGTTCCATGACCTAAAAGTTCTTTTACCTTGCAAAAAAGCTTCAAAAACAATTGAAATGAGTTTCAACAAAAATGTTGATGACTTTTGATCATATCAAAAAGTAAAAATAGTTTTTGACACAATTGAAACTTGAAATAGCGACATTACGGGAATAATTGATGAGGGGCTAGTGACAAAGTAATCGGATTTGAGAGTCCTTGAGCTTCTGAGGGCTTCACACAGATTGATTGAAGCTACGTGTGTCGGATGGATTGCAATACTCGTGTTTGTGTGTTACAAAACGATGTTGAAAATAAATTTTGAAAAAAAACAAAATGAATTCAAATAAAAGAGGCAAAAAAAACTGAAAAATAGAAATGTTTTTTTGGTTAAAAATATTTTAATTTGGTGACGAAAATTACTGGGATGGTGGATTTGAAAGGTTACGGCAAGCAACCAGCAGGGTTTAATAGGACGTGGCATTATATTTCGGTCATAAAGTCAATGGAATGACTGAACGGGAGTTATGGAATAGGTGTGTGAGTAACAAGGATGATGGATGGATGGGTGGGTGGATGGATGGATGAAGGAATGAAGGGATGGGTGGGTGGATGGATGGATGAAAGAATGAAGGGATGGGTGGGTGGAAGAATGAGTGGAGTGTGAAGTTGACAGATGGATGGATGGATGGATGGATGGATGGATGAACAAAATGAAAGTTTGATAGATGGATAGATGAATTGATTAAATGAATGAATAAATGGATGGTGGGATGAATGAAAAGATAGATGATGATACGGATGAATGGGTGGAAAATGGATGAGTGGATGGATAAATGTATGGATAGTCAGATGAAAGAAAGGATGAATGAATGAGTGGATGAATGAGAAGTGGGCATAATAGATTGATGAATAAATAGATAGATTAAAAATGAATAAAAAGATGGGTGGATGGATTGGTAAAAGAAAGTTATGAGTGCAACTAGTCCAATGAATCAAATGTTAGTGCTTTATGACCGCAAAGGTTGCGGCTTTTGGCGGGTTATTACATTTCGATTGCTAGCCACACCAGATGAGATGGCTTTCTAGGGAATCCGAACGAATAGGTAGGCAAATAAATTAATAAAAAATGGCAGAATTGGAAAATAAAAATTAAATTAAAGATTGATTGAATAAAAGAATGAATGATGGAAGAGTTGTTTGAAGGATAAATGAGTTAAAGATGAATGATTGAAGAGTGAACAATGTAGAAAAAAAAAACTTGGGATATTTGACTCAATTCAATGATGAAAAAAATTAATTGATTTAAGGGAGGGACTGTAAAGATAATAATGATAACGAAGATGAGTGATAAATGTATCAGTGGCGCGGGAGGAGGGAAAGAAAAGATCAAATAAAGAAGTATTATGGAATATTGAGTCATTGAGAGGCCTTATAGCAATTGACGGCTGCGTAGCATGGCGAATTAACACTAAAGTAAGCTCCAGATTCGATTAGGCAAGAATATTTTCATGATTTATTTTTAATATCTAAAAAAATGAAAATACCTGTTTTGAAAAAAATTCAAGTTTTGAAAATTTTCTCAAGTTGTATTTTCTTTCGAAGCAATGGAATAATTATTTCATGGGTTTTATACTTTGTTTTCGGCTCTTCTCGATTTGTTCTACTCAAACACACTGCTTGTTAATCCGTATGAAAATACTTTTAGTGAAAAAATTTTTTTTTGAAAAGTATTCACTTTCAAAACTTTTCGCGAATCGAAAATTTGAAAATCTCTCATTGTCATCTGCAAAATAAAAACGACACAAAAATGTTTTTCAGGGCCTTCTAATAATCCATAGTAAATCCTAACTTCTGCTTCATTAAACTTACCAGACTGAATTAGTTTTTGGTTTATTTTGCTTCTTACTAATGCATTTTGCCATTCAAAAAAGTTCATTCAACGTTGTGCAACTGTTTTACCAACAATGCATTACAACGACAAACGGCAGAGTGGCGTTAGACCACTAGCCCTTCTGAATACCAACGAGCCAAGTTGGAAAAGCTTTGGCGAAAAAATTCAGAAAATAGATTTGTGAAAAGTTGGAAAATAATTTGTCAACATCACTTATGAAACTACACTTAAGGGTCACCTACCCGCTTTCTAGGCTCCCATTAACCCTCCATTAATTAGCGAGACTGGTCCTGCTACATCAGAAGAGGCTGTCTCATTTGCATGCATCAGGAAGTCAGTTTTGACAAATAATATGTTTGAAGTGATTAATGTTGTTGTGCCACACATCAACCACATCAATCACACCAACCAAGTCAACCACATCAACCAGAAAATCACACAACGCCACTTCCAAAACTCACAAAATACTAACCCCCATCTAATCTAATCTAAGCAAAGCATCTGTGAAACGCTTTTCAAAACATTGAAAGTTTTCTCAGGGAAACGGTTTTACTCGCTTTGGGATGCTATTTTCAAAGCTCACACAACCACCATTCACCACACCAACCTCACACATCCACCAATCACCACACCCCCCCCCCACTCACACATTTACCAATCACCACACCCCCCCACTCACACAGCACGTGGATGTTGACAGTGTCCAGACGAGCGACCACGTCATGCTCACTCCTGGCTTGACACTGCAGCACTTGTTCGTCGTGGTGGTGAGTCAACTTCATTGAGTCACTCCACATCGTCACCTCGTACCTCACGGGTGCATGGGTTGGTCTCAAGGTAGATTTTTAAAAGGTTTTTTTTCAAATTTATAACTCATAGTTCATAATTATTCGATAAATAATTTTTATTTCAACTTTATTCATTCGTTATTTTGTTCACTATTTTTTTATTTTGTATCTAACCCATTTTAATTCATTATTCATCAGTCATTTATTTTTTTTTATTGTTTATTTGATCCCTTAATTTCTAAAAGTTTTTCTTTTTTATTGTTTTAATTATTTATTAAATTTTTATTTATTCAACTTATTTTTTTATTTAATCACTTCTTCAAAGTTTTGTTGTTTTTCGTGGTTTGGTTCAAGTTTTGTTCGAAGGCTACATAAAATATTCAGCAATAATGAAAGTTTTGCGTCCAAAACGTGATTCACTCACAGTTGGAGTAAAATTTACTTTTGTTGGCTGTGAAGAGTCTCCAAGTGTGACTTAGCAAGAATCAGTAGTTAATGTGCTTTGTGGAAACAAAGCGTAAAAAAGAAAATAACACTAAGTTATTGTCGGTTTTAACTAAACTATATTTTATTTTTGTCTCTTGACTCTATAGTAGTCTAAAGACAAAAATACCTTTATGACGAAATCTAATTTTTTCGAGTTTTTGTACCAAATTTTGTTTACTTTCAGGAATGTTAATGTTTAGAAATTATCTTGGGAAAGTAAGGGTGATATCTACAATTAGTTCTTTAAACATTTTTAAAAAAATTTCCCAAAAAATAGTTCAAGAATATTTTTCTAGAATATATAAAAAGAAGCCTTATTTCTTCACAAAAGTAGATTTTTATTTCCAGAATAAATTTCCAAGAGATTATTTTAAAAGTACAAAATCCTGTTTTTGTGACAGAAGCTTTTTAGTATGGCTCCATCAATCAAAGGACACTAAGAAAAAGGTAGAGCTAAAAAATTCTCGAATTAGTTCGGACGTTGGAGTGATTCATCGGAAGCTGAGACTTTAATTTGAGTTCCAAAATAGCATGTTATTTAAAGAAAAGCACATGGTGTTAGGCAGAAGCCTTGAATATCTAGGACGAAGTTTTCAAGATTGATTTCAAAGCTTTTAAACTTTTTTTGGAGTTTTTACTTTGAATCATTGTGCATGGTGACTGATGCTGAAGGCAATATAAATAATTCCAAGCAATCTCAATTTGCTGAATTAGTCGAGGCCATGAAGATTTGAAGCCTTAGAGTATTGTGGTTGTCAGCAAAAATAAACTTCAGCGGAATTTTGCGACGACTTTGGAAAAATTTTAATACAACGCACGCTCCCAAAACACCCGAGTCACAAAACTGCCACCCACTTGATGAGTCTGAGACCTAGGGGACCGCTGGTGGATACGGAAATTTTTCTTTTGAAAAAGTTATTGACGCTGTGGTTGGCTACCAAGAGGAGAATTTCAGGAGGTGGGTAGGCGCTGATGACGATGCAATCGACATAGGCAGCTTCGTGTTCTCGAATCACCAGAGTGAACTCTTCGTTGTATTCTTTCAAAAATTCCGCGTTGTGACTGTTGTGCAGACTCGACACTAACTCTCGAGACAAACTCACGTCAGGACCGGAGATTTTGACTGACTTTAAGGGCACTGTGGGGTCAGAGAAGGAAGCTTCTGTGATTTCAATGGCTGAGAAATTGAAAAAAGAAGCTTTTATTTCAAAAAAGTTTCGAGCATTCTTTGAAATTTGTTCAACAAATTCCACAGTTAATGACTTCAAACCGAAGTAAATTCAATTTAATCGAAAAATTTAAAACCCTTTGTGTCTTCTGATCAGGTGCGTAGCTTGCGGTAAGCGCTTTCTAAAGTACCACCCAGCCAACCAATAGTTTTGGACTTCCATGATAAGGAAAAATTTTTTTTAAATATATGAACTGGAGGAAAAACAATTTAAGGTTTTCAGTGTTTTTGTTGCGAGAACCTTTCGAGAAATCATTCAATTATTCATACTTATAAATCTGTTAACACCGCTTTTGTCATTAATTTTTTATATAAATTCACTCCAGTTGCGTTCAAACTCTGTGTCATTTTCGTTTATAATTTTATTTCAACACTTTTCATCATTTGGTTCATCTCCCAAGTTTAGCTTGAGAAGTCGTAAAAAAAATTTTTTCGAAACGTTTTATTTTTTGTATTTTCAATTAGCTGAAACCATAACTGAAACCCTTGTCATTTTTCGCATAAAATATGCAACACACCAGTGAAATTTTCAATCAGGGATAGCTCCTAACTTTGCTCAATTATCCGTCTTTAACTTACTCAGCATGGCATCCAATGCTTGCATAGCTTGAATTTTTTTTTAAATCTTTAGAAATTATTCGTAGCTTTTGTTTTTCATCGAATTTTATTTTGCGCATTTTATTATTAAAAAATGAAAAGTATTTAATTCAATTTTAATATTTCCAAGTGTTGCGGAGAAAGTTGAAGTTGTCAAGTGACGAGACGAATGAGAGACAGTAATAAGGAATTTTTTTGAAGAGGTATGTGAGGGGGTGGTGAGTGTGGGTGGAAAAAGAAAGATCCAAAAAACCAGAGAAGACAGGAAATGGGGAATATGGAAGCAAGAAAGAACACTGGTTGAACTTAGCAAGCAGTCGTCCAAGACATACAAATATGATTACAGATGAAAATCTGACCAAACCACAGCAATCTGATAGTTTCATCAGAAAAAACCATTCTACCTCAGTCATCTCATGCGTTTATTGGATTTTTTTTCAATTTTATCATCTGAATTATGTATTTAATTTTCATTTTTTATTTTGATAAAAATTCCACTGTCAAATATTTGGCGAATTTTTATTTAATTTTTGTGTATTAACTTTTTATTTAATTTTTAGTTTCATGTTTTCTCTTTTTTATTAATTTTTTATGACTTTTCCAACTTGTTTTTTTTTCAATTCAGAATTTCACTAAATTCATAACTTTTTTCTATTTCAAAACGGTTATAAAATTCGTTTTGCATTTTTTTGTCTATTAAAAAAACAATTCAAAAAAATTATTCTTTTTATAAATTTCATTGAATCATACTTCAATAGGAACTAAAAACTTGAAGAAAAAAAATATAATAATATTTTTTTTTAATTAATAAAATCTCAAATCAAGAAGTAGACATTCACGTCTTTCAACGTTTGATTAATTAAGACTGAAGATTTTGAAATATGGTCGTTGTAAAAGTTGTTTCAGAAGAGCCCTAAAAATTCCAAAATGAAATTTTTATTACTTTTTTAATGTTACGAATAATAAAACAACGGAAAAATCAAATTATGAAGTTTATTAATTATAATTAATCCAATTATAATTAATCATGAAAGATTCGAGTTTTAATGAACTGAATAAATTTATAATTTAATAAGTTAATTTTCTTTGAATTAAAGTAAAAAAATATTTTTTTTGAATATTGATTAAAATGTGAATAATAAATAATAAATAAATAATAATAATAAGTATGGAAAATCCAAAAATTTAGAAGGTATTTCCAATATTTAAAAATTATTTTTAACCATTTTCAAGGATTATAATTAATCAAAATAAATATTTTTTTCATTTCAACCACATTCTCAATACTTATAATAACTTCCCAAAAAAAAAACTTTAATAATTTGTTAATAAACTAAAGTTTTCAAAGATCTCGAAGAAAGTTCTTTCCGACCATAGACGATGAGCAGGTGGGTGACCATGGCAAGCACGTTGGACCGGGTTCCTCTCACACTACACGTGTAGTTTCCTGTGTCCGAAGGCTGCAGATCTGTGTGGGTGGTTGTATTTTTCTGTGTGGGTGGTGGTGTTTGTCTGTGTGGGTGGTGGTGTTTGTCTGTGTGGGTGGTGGTGTTTGTCTATGTGGGTGGTGCTGTTTGTCTGTGTGGGTGATGGTGTGTGTCCGTGTGGGTGGTTGTGTTTGTCTGTGTGAGTGGTGGTGTTTGTCTGTGTGGGTGGTGTTGATTGTAATCTTAGTGGTTTTGAAATAGTGAAGTGGAAAGACTGATTCGGGACACTTACTTGATAGAATTGAGTCATAGGAAATGAGTCATTAAATAGCTTTATAAGGCCTCGATCTTAAAAACATTTTTTGAAAACAAACTTTAAAAAATTCAATTTAAAACTTTCATTCATAAAAATAATTTAAAAATGCTATTTAGGAAAATATATTTAAAAAAAAAATTCTAAATTTTTTCTTAGTTGGCATTTCGGGGAAAGGTCAGAAGCGAAAGGTTTAGAGAGCAGAAGACAAAGAAGTTGGCACTCAAAGTTACTCAACCCTTGAGAGGAGAATGATGGAGGAGTGATGGAGGAGTGATGGAGGAGTGATGGAGGAGTGATGGAGGAGTGATGGAGGAGTGATGGAGGAGTGATGGAGGAGTGATGGAGGAGTGATGGAGGAGTGATGGAGGAGTGATGGAGGAGTGATGGAGGAGTGATGGAGGAGTGATGGAAGAGTGATGGAGGAGTGATGGAAGAGTGATGGAAAAGTGATGGAGGAGTGATGAAGGAGTGATGGAGGAGTGATGGAAGAGTGATGGAGGAGTGATGGAGGAGTGATGGAGGAGTGATGGAAGAGTGATGGAAGAGTGATGGAAGAGTGATGGAAGAGTGATGGAGGAGTGATGGAGGAGTGATGGAGGAGTGATGGAAGAGTGATGGAGGAGTGATGGAGGAGTGATGGAGGAGTGATGGAAGAGTGATGGAGGAGTGATGGAGGAGTGATGGAGGAGTGATGGAGGAGTGATGGAGGAGTGATGGAAGAGTGATGGAGGAGTGATGGAGGAGTGATGGAGGAGTGATGGAGGAGTGATGGAAGAGTGATGGAGGAGTGATGGAGGGGTGATGGAAGAGTGATGTTTTTTTAGTTTTTATTGAAGCAAATCCAGCAAAAAATTGAAAATGGCACGGAACATGGTGAAAAATCAAACTGAAGGGAAAAAATTATAATTAACAGTAATTGAATCCCATAAGAATCTTCAAGTGTCTGTTGCAAAAAATCAGAAACTGACTATAGAATCAAATTTATGAGTCTCAAAATTTATAATTGAGTCATAATTTATATTGAATGACTACTGAAGAATGTTTCATCAAATTAACCAAAACTGTAATGTTGAAAGGTTTTAAAGAATTCAAAAGCAGAATTGTCTATTAAATCAAATGAGTCTTAAAAGTTGAGAATTGAATCATATCTTAAAACCACATAATATTAATATTGCAGCGTTTTTATAAGTTTTTTTCTTTTTTTCTTTTTTATTTCTTCTCAGCCATTTCAAACTCACAGGTAATTCTGTCTGGATACCACTTTTTTAATGCCTTTCAACACTTGTTCACTTTCTTGTTGAGTAAGTTTGCAAATGGTATTTATGTAGGCGTTGGTTGATGATCCTACTGCAACTACTGCAAACAAGAAAATGGCGAAATTGGCGATTTTTTAAAAATTAAATTAAAAATTTTTGCAATCAGCAAAAATATAACTTTTAAATAAAATTACTTATTTTGAACTAATCTTCAAAACTTCAAATTTCAAAACTCAAATTAATAAAAATTAATAAAAATAATAATAAATAAAGTAAATCAAAGTAACGGCTATAGACGCTTTCGCAAAACCAGAAACTCAAAAAGCCATGTGATGTGATGGGAGAGAAAAAGATAATTGAGAGTGAGAGGTCGCATGGACTGAAAAATTTCTTAAAATTTATTGGTTTTGAAACATTTCGGTTAAATGCTGTTAGTATTATTATACTCGTTATTGTGTTCCATTGTATTCTATTTCATTCCATCGTATTGTTTTTTTAGTTTTTTTCTTTTTACTTAAAATTGTTTTGTTTGTTTTATTTTCTGGTTTATTCAAATACAAACGAATTTAAAATATACTTCAGTGGTTGAAATGGTGTGAGTGAAATCAAACAATTTCATGAGTTTTTTTTTATTTTTTTACTATTCAATTATTTTGAGTATCATCCTAAATGGAAGTAATCTGATATTTCAAGTATTAATAAATGAGTCATAGTTTTTTTATTAAATAAAAATTAAATTTAAAAATAAAAAAAACTCTAGGCACCTTCGATGAAGAGTTTCAAATTGAAGCTTTTGACTTCCTTGAGAAACTTTATAAAGAACCTGGAAAGGAGGGTTCACTATGGAGTTTTGGTACAGTTTCATTGATATTCATGTTAATTTTGATGTTAACATAATAACTCTTATACATTTATTTTTGTGTTTAAATAGCACACAGCTTGGTATTCTATTCGACAGCTATTTTGTTCGCAAAGAAACATTTTTGCAAGGTAGTTTCGAAGTTTTGCAGGAATTTTGCGAAGTGGTTTTGAAGTTTTGCAAGAGTTTTTCTGGTGGAATTGTGTCAAAACAAGCATTGCTCATTAGAAGGGCATTCAGCATGAAACAAACAAAACAAAAATACTATGGAAGGCTTTAGAGGATGGGAAGAGAATGACTCAGCAAGGAAAGAGTCAGAAGGTGTGCATGGGAGAGAGGAGGATTGTAGAACCAGTGTGTTGAGTGAAGGAAGATAGGAAGTGAAAATCATGAAGTTTGGAGAAACTTTTGGAGCTTAAAAAAAATTGTTCATATTGGTTTGAAAACATTTGAACGTGTGAGCGCCTCTGAACATAGGCGTGAAGAGCCCGTCAAAGGTGTTTATATTAGATTAGATTAGATTAGATTAGATTAGATTAGATTAGATTAGATTAGATTAGATTAGATTAGATTAGATTAGATTAGATTAGATTAGATTAGATTAGATTAGATTAGATTAGATTAGATTAGATTAGATTAGATTAGATTAGATTAGATTAGATTAGATTAGATTAGATTAGATTAGATTAGATTAGATTAGATTAGATTAGATTAGATTAGATTAGATTAGATTAGATTAGATTAGATTAGATTAGATTAGATTAGATTAGATTAGATTAGATTAGATTAGATTAGATTAGATTAGATTAGATTAGATTAGATTAGATTAGATTAGATTAGATAAGATTAGATTAGATTAGATTAGCTTAGATTAGATTAGATTAGATTAGATTAGATTAGATTAGATTAGATTAGATTAGATTAGATTAGATTAGATTAGATTAGATTAGATTAGATTAGATTAGATTAGATTAGATTAGATTAGATTAGATTAGATTAGATTAGATTAGATTAGATTAGATTAGATTAGATTAGATTAGATTAGATTAGATTAGATTAGATTAGATTAGATTAGATTAGATTAGATTAGATTAGATTAGATTAGATTAGATTAGATTAGATTAGATTAGATTAGATTAGATTAGATTAGATTAGATTAGATTAGATTAGATTAGATTGAATTAGATTAGATTAGATTAGATTAGATTAGATTAGATTAGATTAGATTAGATTAGATTAGATTAGATTAGATTAGATTAGATTAGATTAGATTAGATTAGATTAGATTAGATTAGATTAGATTAGATTAGATTAGATTAGATTAGATTAGATTAGATTAGATTAGATTAGATTAGATTGAATTAGATTAGATTAGATTAGATTAGATTAGATTAGATTAGATTAGATTAGATTAGATTAGATTAGATTAGATTAGATTAGATTAGATTAGATTAGATTAGATTAGATTAGATTAGATTAGATTAGATTAGATTAGATTAGATTAGATTAGATTAGATTAGATTAGATTAGATTAGATTAGATTAGATTAGATTAGATTAGATTAGATTAGATTAGATTAGATTAGATTAGATTAGATTAGATTAGATTAGATTAGATTAGATTAGATTAGATTAGATTAGATTAGATTAGATTAGATTAGATTAGATTAGATTAGATTAGATTAGATTAGATTAGATTAGATTAGATTAGATTAGATTAGATTAGATTAGATTAGATTAGATTAGATTAGATTAGATTAGATTAGATTAGATTAGATTAGATTAGATTAGATTAGATTAGATTAGATTAGATTAGATTAGATTAGATTAGATTAGATTAGATTAGATTAGATTAGATTAGATTAGATTAGATTAGATTAGATTAGATTAGATTAGAATAGATTAGATTAGATTGATAACTACTCATGCGAGAGACTATTTGGCATATGTTTTGAATATTTCAGACATGAGTTGAAAATAGCTGAAAGTTTCAAAGCTGGAGAAGTATAAAGAATTCTTTAAATGAGCAGATGAAAGTGGCATGGGAGTTTAATGAGGATGGATCCGAATGAGCTATTTAATGGCTTGGAAAATAGGATCAGAAAAAAATTCAAACATATATATTTGTTATTTCATAGTAAAATATATGTCTATTAATTCAAATTAATTTATATATTTATTAATTCGAATTAATGTGTATATTTGTTCATTCAAATTAAAATATATAATCTTTTATTCAAAGTAAAAAAAGATATTTATAAATTCAAAATAATAATTAACTTTTTTTATTCAAAGAAATATTTCTATTTACTTATATAAAATAATAGAGATGATCATTTATTCAAGGTATAAGAGATGATCCTCAGAGTTGGACACATGGAAGATATGGATGAAGAAGAAGAAACATTTTAAGCCGAAAATTATGAAATTATTCTTAAAATGAAGTGACAAGTGTATATAAAACAGAATCGGAAAACTAATAATTATACCATTATAATATCGAAATAAAATCATAATAAAAGAAAAATAAAAATATCAGTGGAAGAAAATCATCAGAATTATAATAGTAGGAAGAATCTGGAGTTGCGAGGCCACGTATGTGGTGCTTCTCTTTTGTTCACTTTTAAAACTCCAACGACCACGTGCCTATTGTGTTATTGTGCCAAATAACCTTGTTATAAACCTTCCGTTTTTTTCCACTCACAAAAGCGACTTTCAAAAGCAGAAATATTTCAGGAAAAATGGAAATACAATTACAGCATAAACACAATTTTCCCCTTTTTTTAATTTAGAGCCAACTTGACTTAATTCATACTTCATAACTTGTCTTTTATTATCATTATTTATGAAATTTCGAAGCAGAAAATTGTTACTTAGAAGTTTTTTTTTGTTTCACCGTGAAACAATAAAAGTATGAAAAGTTGTAAGAGATTAAACAAGAATAAAAAATGAAAAGAGGAAATTAAAAAAGGCTTTAAACCTTTTCATACTTAATTTTTTTAATATTTGTTTTCAGCGTTTTTATTTTTTTGTTTTTTTTTTAAAGTTTAAACACTCATTTAATTCTTGAAACAAAAAATATTTTTACTGAGCACTTTAGTTCAATACTGAAGCTGGAAGAAAACTTTTTGCAAAACTTGAAAATTATACTTTTTCGAAACTTTTTTGCAGTGAATGCTGCTAGGTAATTTTATAATGAAAAATGAAAAAAATTAATTTAAAAAACATTATAAATAAAAAAATGGAAAATTGATTTTTTATTGTATGCTGAAAAGTTGTTTTCTTTGGTTTATGGTTTTTATTTTTTTGCTTTTGAGGTTCGTAGCATCATTTCTCCTATATAAAAAATTGGTTTTAAGTAACGCAACTTCTTTTAAGTTCAATTTACTTTTCTAAAATCCGACTTTCATTTCAAAAATGTTTGCAAAATTCTTCAAAAACTCTTCGCAAAATACTTAATTTTATTTATTCATTCAGTTATTTTTTCAATTTTGTACTTTGATAATCAAAAACACAATTACCTGAACTGATGTTTTTAACTAAAGTCACGTAATTTCTAAAATTTCTACTTTTAATCCATAAAAAATTAAAAAAACATTCGAGTATTTGAAAATTTTTTGCGACTTTCAAATTCAATTTTTCACCTGGTTTCACGCAAAACACGAAATTATTTTTTGAATGCGAAATAAACGGCTTCCCTAATCTAATCCTACAAAACATTTGTATAGCACTGATTGCGTATTATCCAAAAAAACTTGAAATTTTTTTCAGTGAAGATGACAAAAAAAATTTTTTTTTTAATTTAAAAAAATATGAAAATTTTGTCTTTTAAATATTAATTTTTTATTAATAATTTAAATATTCAAAAAGCTTGTGATAGATGATTCTGTTTTTGAAATGCGAATAAAAAAAAACAAAAACAACAAAAAACAACTATCCTAACGAAAAAATGACAAATGAAACAAAGAAATAGCACCAACAAGAAACAACAACATTAAAAATAAACACAGAAAAAACACAAACAAAAGGAAAAAATTAGAATAAAAAAGGTAAAACATTGAAAAAATTAACAAAGTTAAATGAAAAACAGAAAAAAAACAAAAAATAAGTTTGTGAAGAAGCCAGGGTCTGCGACCTGCCTGAGTTGATGAAGGGGCTTGAGAGAACTGACATGGCGTTTAGTTCGACACTCTCTTCCAGCTGTTGCTTGCTCCAGATCGAAGGCGTATTGAAAACTTTGTAGAAGTCCGAAGTGAAGTTACACTCCAGACTCACCCGTTCACCCGGCTTGTGTTTCAGGACTTGAGGCCTCGTCAACATCTTCACCCTCGGGGACGCGTCGCCTAGGCGTGGTGATTGTTATGTGGTGGTGGTGTTTTGGTGGTTGGGTGGTGTTGTGGTGGTGTTTTGGTAGTGGGGTGGTGTTGTGGTGGTGTTTTGGTGGTGGGGTGGTGTTGTGGTGGTGTTGTGGTGGTGGGGAGGTGATATTTCGTTAGTGTTGTAATGGTTTTGTGTTGGTATCTTGTTGGTGTTGTAATGGTGTTTTGGTGTTTTATTTGTAGTGTTGTGGTGGTGCTATGGTGGTGTTGTGGTAGTGTTGTTGTGATGTTGTGGTAGTGTTGTGGTAGTGTTGTTGTGATGTTGTGGTAGTGTTGTGGTAGTGTTGTTGTGATGTTGTGGTAGTGTTGTGGTAGTGTTGTGAAGGTGTTGTAATGGTAATGTGGTAGTGGTGTTATAGTGGTGTTATAGTGGTGTTGTAGTGGTGTTGTAGTGGTGTTGTAGTGGTGTTTTAGTGGTGTTGTAGTGGTGATGTAGTGGTGTTGTAGTGGTGTTGTAGTGGTGTTGTAGTGGTGTTTTAGTGGTGTTGTAGTGGTTATGTAGTGGTGTTGTAGTGGTGTTGTAGTGGTGTTTTAGTGGTGTTGTAGTGGTGATTTAGTGGTGTTGTAGTGGTGTTGTAGTGGTGTTTTAGTGGTGTTGTAGTGGTGATGTAGTGGTGTTGTAGTGGTTATGTAGTGGTGTTGTAGTAATGTTGTAGTGGTGTCGTAGTGGTGTTTTAGTGGTGTTGTAGTGGTGTTATAGTGGTGTTGTAGTGGTGTCGTAGTGGTGTTGTAGTGGTGTTGTAGTGGTGTTGTAGTGGTGTTGTAATGGTGTTTTTGGGGTGTTGTGGGGGTGTTGTAGTGGTGGTGATGTGATGATGTGCTGAGATTATTGCCATAAAAAAATAGTAGTGTTTTTGTGATATAAAAAAAACAAATAAAAGCGATGCTTAGAAAAGAAGAACGTTGTACATCAGTTTCCTGTTTTGCGCTTCAATAACTAAATCCACCACTTCTATTATTAGCTAGTGGCGTTGTTATGGAAAGATGAACAAACTAAAGATGTTGCTAAGAGTGAATAATTAGTATTGATGTCGGAATGGTGTTCTTATGAGGGCTGGAGCAATAAAAGCATTGTTATGGAGAGAAAAGAGCTATTAAGGAGGTTATGAGGGGAGCAAACTGGAAATGTTGTTTGGGGAAAGTAGACCAGGTTTTCAACGTTTTGTTTTTAAATTATTTGAAGATTAAATGAGTAAATAGTTATTTTCTGATTCAATCTTTTGTTCTCGAGTTGCGTTTTATTCACTTTTTTTCAAAAACCCAATTTGTTCATTTGAAGTGGTCATTTGACATGAATTCAACTTTTAAAATTTTAATTGGCTTATAATCAATAAATTTTGTTTCAGAGAAGATGAAATCGATTAATTCGTCCCACTTCTTCCAAATACGCATCTTTCCGCTCCGGTTTCTTGATTTTTACTGAAAAGTTTTTTTTTTGTTTTTTTAGTTTTTTATTGCTCTTTTTTTAATTAAAAAAAATACCTCGACAAGCGATGAAATAAGTTACTCAACACAAATTGATTGTTTCAAACTAATCCTCAAGCAACAGATGAAATTTTAAATAATTATTAAAAAAATAAAAGCAAATTTCATAATTTAAAAAAAAATAAATTGTTTTTCATTATTTTGTCATCTAGCTGATGACTGTTGAGTTTTTTTGCTTGAGAAAAAAAATAAAACGAAGAGTTGAATGATATTTATGTAAAAGATTGCTGTAATAGTGTTCTACAAAAATATTTTAAAAAATTAATAAAAAAATAGAAAAATTTTGCGTAAAAAAATAATTTAAAAGTTGTAAAAGTAGAGATATTGAAGAAAACTTTTATAAAACTAAAAAAAATATAATAGAAAAAAACTAGTAACAATAAAAAATAAAAACAAAAATAATTTAATAGGTATGCAAAAAAATTGAAAAACTAAAAAAAGAATTAAAAAAGTGAAACTGAAAACAATAAATCATTAAGATGTCCCGAGTGCTGTTGACTGTTCTTGCGATTGCCTCATCAGCCCTCTTCTTCGTACCCAAGGTTATCTCACGAGATTAAATATTCACCACCCTAGCTCATCATCTCCTTGGGAGAATAAAATATATAAACAATTATAATAATAAAAATAACTAGGGTATTATTGATTTTTATTGAACAAAAATTATCATTAGTGACGATGCTGTAATAATATCACTAATGGTCTATCGAAGAATGACAGAGGTATGGTTAGTGATAAAAATAAAATAATAAAATGACAGTGATACTTATAATAAATAAATAAACAGTAAAAAAGTTAATAATAAAAATAACAGTAATATAAAAAACAAATAAAATAACAGTACTAATAATAGTAAATAAAATAACAGTAATAATAATAGTAAATAATTAACAGTAATAATAATAGTAAATAAATAACAGTAATAATAATAGTAAATAACTAACAGTAATAAGAATAGTGAATAAATAACAGTAATAATAATAGTAAATAAATAACAGTAATAATAATAGTAAATAAAATAACAGTAATAATAATAGTAAATAAATAACAGTAATAATAATAGTAAATAAAATAACAATAATAATAATAGTAAATAGATAACGGTAATAATAATAGTGAACAAAGGAACAATAATAATAATAGTAAACAGAGAAACAGTAATAATAATAGTAAACAGAGAAACAGTGAAAATGTTAAATAAATTAACTATATGCATAATAATAAATAAAATAACAATATGAATAATAATAAATTAATTAACTATATGAATAATAATAAATAAAATAACGATAATAATAAAAATAATGATAAAAATAATAATAACAATTTTTAAATCTGAAACCTATCATGAACCTTCAGGAAGGGGTTAATTGAAGGTTTTGAGCCCCCTGTTATTCATGCTGATTGCTGGGACAAAAATGATAAAAAATGAGAAAAAAAACTTGCTAAAATGACAGACACCTAAAAAGAAAAAATACCAAACACAAAGAAACAACAGTAAAACAACAAAAACCCTTAGAACACTAATAACAACAACAACAAAACAACAACAAAAGATGAACTTTTAAAATTAGAAGTGATCTCATCATTCAGACAAGCACCAACAAAACATTATTTCAAACAAGTTATTCTTGAAATTAAAAAAAAACTATAATGATTGCTTTGATATTTTATTCATGCGCCGTATTCAGTAACTTTCGAAACATTTTTGCTTTGACCGATGGAATGACTTTTCAGAATTTTCGAATTTTTTTCAAAACGAAGTTTCCTAAAACCTACACATTGTGGGGTTGTGTGTGTGTGTGTGTTTCAAACTAAAACACGTTTTGTCACCCCCTACTTAATGGATTTGCAAAGTTAATAGCTCATTCAAATCATAATCCTTCCTATAACACAAACATTTTCTAATTGTTCATCTAGTCTAATCATGGGCAAAAGGTTATTTTACATGCTCGCAAAAACTTTGATGACTGTTAGGACTCGAACTCATGCCCTGCGTGTCGGAATTTAACCACTGGGACTCTAAAGAACATATTCTCACAGGAATCTCAAACTTGAATGAGAACAAAGCTCTGATTGTGTCAAAACTTGCAAAGAAAAAAACAGCGTAAATGTTTTTTTTTTCATTTTTTTTGTTTTTAGAAAACATTTACGAGTGGTTTTTTCAACGCCAGAAACGTTCCATTCTAACAATCTTCCAAAAGTGTTTTGCAGAATGCCTTTTTAATAGTTTTTTAATTGAACTATTTTTTTTTGCTCGTTAAAACTTGTTTTTATTTCATCAAAAGCTTTTATTTTTTACCAACGGCTTTTATGTCTTTTTCAGTCTGCTTTATTGAACGGAACTCGTACGCTAAACATTCACTAAAAAAGGATTTAAGTCTCTTTAATTTTTTTCAACTTAAAATTTCAAACACTGAAATTTTTTTTTTCAAAAAGTTACAAAAAAATTAAAAAAATAAAACGTCGGTTTTTGTTTTTTTATTTCTATTTTTCAAATCAAGAATCACTTTGGCATAAAAAATAGAAAAATAAAAACCGCGTTTTTGCAAAAAAATTAATTGAAATCACCCAGCCATTCGGAGCCGGTTTCTATACAACACACAATACGTCATTGCAAAATATTAACTTCACAACTGAGCATTTTTTGAATGAATCTAACCAAAAGCTTTCAAATAGTGTTTAATCAACGCTATAAAAATATGTAGATAATCTTAGCTCAGATTGACTTCAACTAAATCAAACTGTTCAAAAATGCATATATCTTTTGCTTTATCCACAAAACCTGCTCACCAGTGAAGAGGTGGAGGATGAAAAGGGTAGTAGCGAAGAATGAAGTTTTAACTCGTCCCTTCTTCCATCCATCCATGCCAAGGTCTCTGCAAAAAAAATTTTGGTTTTCTTGCGACATTAAACACCTTGAAAAATTGATGAATGCGATACTGTGATTGTTACATAAGCCTTTGTTTTCTTTTGAATTATTTTTCGAATTATGGGAGCTAAAAAATTATTTTTTTATTTTTATTTCCAATTAATTTTTCCAAACGGTTTTGAAATTCAAGCCCAAAACTCATTTGGGAGTTATTTTCGGTTGCATTAAACAATAAAAAATCTTAGTTTATTTAATTATCTTATTTTTTATGCATATAAAGTAACTTGGTTGCCTGGAAGTTAATCAGAAGAAGAAAAAATACGGAAGCACGGAGGAGGAGTCATTAATAATGAATAATGTACAATTATTTAGGAAAGTAGAGCAAGAATTTATGGCGGGTGATAATGAAGACGATAAGAAAGTGGAAACTTGAAAAAAAACTGCTGGAAATATGACTTAGTAGAAGTTTTAAAAATGTTTTTTTTTTTAATATTATTTTATTTGAGAAAATTATAGGAACAGAATTTTATTTTTCCAAAAAATGATTTTTTATTGTTTTTAATTATTTTCATGCGCCTTGAATTACTGGAGATTTCCGTTCGATGTTTTTGTGGAGACGTCAACAATTTGAATTGTTTAGAAAGAAAATTTTAGTTTTTCATTTATCAAGCATTTTTTTTATTTTTCTTATTCACTTATTCATTAGAATTAATTCAAAACTGAAAATATCAAAGAATCATAACTCGAAAAAAATTATAGATTATTGGAAAAACATTTTTTGTGTAATGCTAGTACTGGGACGGTCTGAAAGGTGCTTCGATAAGTGCTCTCTCTTTGTACTAAATTAATTTTTTTCCAAACTTTTTTCTATTTTTTTCTACGTTTTTATTCTAACTAAGAATTCTGATAGTTTTTTTTTGTTTTTTCACTGTTTGTACAACAACTTAAAAAAGTTTTTCAATTGCTTTTGCCTTCATTGTTTTTTTCTCGAAGCAATTAAGTTAAATTTTTTTTTCTACTATTTTTTTCATTACTGCATAAAAGAGATTTTGATGTTTTTATGGTCGGCATTCCACTGATCCTTTCAGAACCTGTCTTAAGAGCAATTTCAAAATTATTTTCTTTCTTCATCAAACAAACCTTTCCACAGGAGAGTTCTTAATAGTTCTCATATTTTAAATGGCATCTTGGGATTAGAAACATAATTTTAAACTCATAAAAATATATAATTTTTCTTCTTTTTTTTTCTTTTTTTCACATGATAAAATTTTTTAGTTCATAATAAAAAATGTTTTCTTTTTTTTTCATTATTTAGTAATTTAATTTTTTTTAAAGTTGGTTTCGTATTTTTTCAACTAACAGCAAACAGTTCAGTTTTTATTTGCAAAAATGATTTTTGAAAAACTAAACAAAAAACTTGAGAAGATCACAGAGTTTTTGAGTGTTGAAAAAAACAAAATTTCTTCAATGTATTCTGTTTCAAAGTGTACCTTGAACATTTGATAGCATAAATTTGAAATTTCAATGTTTGCGAAGCTAAAATTCAAAAATAAATAAAAAAACAAAAATAATTCATGAAATCAAAACTTTAAAAGTTCAGAATTTGAAAGTTTTCTTGCGTTGTCATATCAGCTCAGCCTCTTCAAGCGTCGCTTGTGAATGAATACGTGATGTGCTGAGGCGTTTATAACCAATTCAATCATCTACTCTTACAACCTTACAACTCTACAAACCTTTCAACCTCATACACCTACTAACTCTACAATCTGACGCACACATCAGCTCTACAACCTCATAACATATCAATTTTACTATCTCATAACTTATCAACTCTACAACCTCATAACATATCAATTTTACTATCTCATAACTTATCAACTCTACAACCTCATAACATATCAATTTTACTATCTCATAACTTATCAACTCTACAAGCTCATAACATATCAATTTTACAATCTCATAACTTATCAACTCTACAAGCTCATAACATATCAATTTTACAATCTCATAACTTATTAACTCTACGAGCTTATTAATTACATACACCTATTCACTACTACACTTCTTTTCTTCCACACCTATTTACTCCTCTCACTCTTAATTTTCCCAAACATGCACACACTCGTTGAATCTCCCCCTTTTCACACGTAGGAGGTTAAGCGACTATGAGATATCGAACAAAATTTCTCCCAGTTTTTAGAGCCATGCTATCATAACATCTGCTTTCTACCTTGTTACAGGCCATTAAATCTAGCCAACAGCCAATTATTGTTATTTAAAAACCATTTGCCCCTAATAAAATGTCTATTAACATTAGTTAAATAATACATTTTCCGTCTTTTTTATTTTTGAAATTCCTTGTCTATCAAAAAACAGTTTTTTTCAAAAAATTCAGATTTAATTTAACTTTTTATCTTTTACCATTTCACTTCTGGCTTATTTTTCCTATTCTCTCACTAAGTATTGTCGCAAACTGGCTGTTGTTCTAATCTATTTTTTCTTGTCTTATCTGCTTGGAATATTTGTCTAGCGCTGAGTACCTAATTACAAAGAGCACTTGAAGCTAACTGAACATTTTATTATCAACAACCTTCGGCAACAAAGTTTTTGATTAAAAAACTGTTCCCAATTTTGTTTGTCTTGACAAAGATAGCTTTGCATGTTTTAATAATCTGTTGGGACTTCCACAATCGTCATGAAGTGCTTTGTAGAAGCATTTCAGCTTTAAACTTTTGTTGTTTGCAGACTGGTAACATTGTGAGTTGTGACGCTGGTAACTTTCCACTGCCAATTTCAGTATCACCAAGATACAAAGTATCAGTTGGCAGTAAGACTATTAGTGACATTTTGAACTAAACGGCAAAATATTAACTAACCCTATTATCAACACCATAACCTAATATTCATGCTATTATTAACACTAGTAACCTAATAATAACGCTGCGAATATTTCAAATTAATATTTAATCTCCCCCTTTATGGCTTGGTCGCCTCTGAGACAATAAAACCCTCTAAATTTGTTTCTCCAACTTCTGCAGGCATTTTATTCAGCACCTCGGAACATTTCAAACCCCAGCTGCCACTCTCTATTGACCTTGCAAGATAGTTTTTTTTTCTTTAAAGATTCCAATTAAAGTTTTAACAGCTTCTGCAGTGAATAACCGCACTGGAGTCTTTTCTTTTGTTTTTATGGTTGTAATTATGTATACACTGTGAAATCTTTATCTTCGAACACGTGGTTCAGAGATGTTTCCTAATTTTTTTTTGCATACATCTTAATTTTTATTTTTGTATACAAAAACTTGTTCACGAAACAGCTTAAAATCTTGTATTCAAACAGTATTTTTACGTGGGGACATACAATGGGGAACAAAATGCAGATTAAAAAAAAGTTGAAAAAACGATAAAGCTTGAAAAAAATTATTTTAATGATTAATGTTGAAAAATTGTTTTGACTATTCGTAACAAAAGTTCATATAATTCACAAGTTCGTTTAGGAGGAATGGATGGAAGGTTAGTTATGCATAATCCAGGCACTGACCGTTCAGAATGGCCTTCCCTGCAGGCATTAGAGCTTAAGTGACCCTATATAATCTAATGAAAGGTCTTTATGTAGCGCATGATTCAGAAGCTCTTTTCTTAATGACATTAAAAAGGTATTCACACTGGTTGTGTGGTTTCCTTCTCACTCAGCTCCACGCCCATGCGGTGATGTCTGAGGTGGTGATTCTCATTACCCCAGCTGCTTCCAATTTTGAAAGAATGTATGGTCCCTTTCATATTACTCCTCACCGTGACATTCATCACGTTTATACAAAACTTATAAAATTTTAATGAAACTAGAGTTCTCAAGGTGTGATACTCTAATATGAATCAAGGTTTTGAAACAAACATAAAGTTTCCATAGAAAAAAATTTAAATGAGAATGTCAACTAGGTGAAAATTTGTATAATGATATACAGTATGGAAAAACAGTTTTGAAAATCCACTCTCTGAGATACATTATTCAAGATGTGGTGTTTAAGATGAAATAATCTTCAAGATACAGCGTTTGGAATGAAATAATCTTCAAGATACAGCGTTTGGAATGAAATAGTCTTCAAGATGAGGTCTTGCACTGTTCATCAAAGCCAAACAGCGCTATAAAAGTTCCATTTTTTGAAATCTCCAAAAAATTGAATCTTCAACTTCGTTTTTATCAGTTATGAGCATATTTAAAAGTATGATCTTCTGAGGATCTTTTGTTTTTACAATAACAATTACTTTTGAATTTAAAAAAAAGTTTACTTCAAGTATGTACATAAAAACTTAAAAAACATGAATATACATATAATGAAAAATGTTTTGATATTTTTATTTTACTTTTTTTTTCTAATATTTTTATTTATATGATTGAGTTATTTTGTATTTTTATTCAATATTTTGTGCATTTTGAAACTCTGCTACATGGGTATACGTGTGTAATTTTTTTTTCTAAAAAAAATTTCCAATAGAAAAATTTCCGAACCTCAGAATTCGAAAGAAAGTACAAAAAGGTGATTGTGACAACAATATTTTTGCGTTTGCGCAACTTTTTCGAAGCTTCCGAAACCATTACGGTGGCAGGTCAAAGGTCAGAGTCATGTAATCTTTTCTGTTTGCAGTTGTTCAAAAGTATGAAAGATTCACTGCAATACAAAATAGCGTTCCAACTATTTTAACTGTTTTAAAACTTTGAGCTTTTCAAATATTTTTTAACGGCACGTTTCTTTGGTCAAATGTCTTTGTATCTTTGACTCGTCAGCAATTCACTTTTCTCCGGAGACTTATTAAATTCGAGTTTCATTCTACTTCTCTCTAATGGCCATGAAACTCTTCGGGGTTAAATGCCACTATACACGAATTCGTCGTTGTAGTGCAGTGTGTCTCCTAATACTTGGTCTTTGATAGCATCTTCTTACTGCATATAGAAGTAGTAGTAGTAGTATTAGTAGGAGTAGTAGTAGTAGTAGTAGTAGTAGTAGTAGTAGTAGTAGTAGTAGTAGTAGTAGTAGTAGTAGTAGTAGTAGTAGTAGTAGTAGTAGTAGTAGTAGTAGTAGTAGTAGTAGTAGTAGTAGTAGTAGTAGTAGTAGTAGTAGTAGTAGTAGTAGTAGTAGTAGTAGTAGTAGTAGTAGTAGTAGTAGTAGTAGTAGTAGTAGTAGTAGTAGTAGTAGTAGTAGTAGTAGTAGTAGTAGTAGTAGTAGTAGTAGTAGTAGTAGTAGTAGTAGTAGTAGTAGTAGTAGTAGTAGTAGTAGTAGTAGTAGTAGTAGTAGTAGTAGTAGTAGTAGTAGTAGTAGTAGTAGTAGTAGTAGTAGTAGTAGTAGTAGTAGTAGTAGTAGTAGTAGTAGTAGTAGTAGTAGTAGTAGTAGTAGTAGTAGTAGTAGTAGTAGTAGTAGTAGTAGTAGTAGTAGTAGTAGTAGTAGTAGTAGTAGTAGTAGTAGTAGTAGTAGTAGTAGTAGTAGTAGTAGTAGTAGTAGTAGTAGTAGTAGTAGTAGTAGTAGTAGTAGTAGTAGTAGTAGTAATAGTATTAGTAGTAGTAGTAGTAGTAGTAGTAGTAGTAGTAGTAGTAGTAGTAGTAGTAGTAGTAGTAGTAGTAGTAGTAGTAGTAGTAGTAGTAGTAGTAGTAGTAGTAGTAGTAGTAGTAGTAGTATTTGTAGTAGAAGTAGCATCAAAAGTTTACATTTACTCCACCATTAATCTTTAAACACTCTAAAAGTGAACGGAGATTGAATAAAGCTGATTCGGAGGCTCAGAGTAAGGAAATCGAACAGGGCATAGATCCCTCTTATGGCTACATGAAAGAGCACTTAAGGCCGCCAGCTAATTTATAAAAGGTGCTGCTGACAGGAAACGGAAGGGCTGACCTCGATCGATTGAACGACTGAAAAGAAAAATTTGAATAAAAAAATCATTTTACAAAGGGGTTAAAAAAATTATTCTTCAAGAGGGTAAAAAAATGTTTTCCAAAAAAAAAGTTTAAAGTTATTTTTTCAACGAGAAAGATTTGATTGTAATTATTTTACAAAAAAATGAAAAAAAATTACATGTCTTAAATGAATCTTTTATGAAAAAAGACTTTTAAAATTGAAAAAAAATATTTTTCATAAAAAAAGCAAAATATTCTTTCACAATATTTTTTTAAATTATTCTACAAATGAGAAAAAAATCTTATAAAAAAATAAATTCAATAGTTCGGAATTTTTCAATAGCATTGAAAAATTGAAACTTATTTTTTTTTTGTATTTTTCTTCGTTGTGCCTTTGAAAAAAATCTAGGCATTTTTCTATTGTAGACACTCATCCATAAATGTTTCCCTCACAGTACATCTGATCATTGCATCACGTCCCACCGCAAAACTGTTTTTTAATGTTTTTCCGCATTGCTTTGTTTTTTCATGGGTTTTTCTTTTCTTTGTTTACTTTTTCAATTTTCTTTGCTTCGTTTTGTTTTTTTCTATTTTTTTGTTTTTTTTTTCTACAAAAAATTATTTTTACAAACGTTACCATCGATTTGAATTTTTAATAGTTTTTCAAAGAAAAGTTTGCTTCTAAAACTAAAATATTTATAAGGTTATTCAACATCAGAGTTGCTTTTATCCGCTTCAAATTTTCAATTTTTTTTTCAAAAATCTTTTTTAGAATTCAGTTTTTGAACCATTTTTTCAACTCCCATTTTTTTTAATTCCACTTTTAAGCAACCTTTTTCCTTTTTTTTCCTGAACCACTTTTTCAAATTTCACACCTAGACAACTTTTAGTGTTCACTTCCATATTTTCAACTTCTTTTTTGACGTTCTTTTTCAGACCGCATTTTGAATTTTATTTTTCGAACCACTTTTAAATTTTTACTTTTCAACATTTAAAAAAAAAATTTCTAAAACTTTTTCATCACATTTCACTTTCAAATCATTTTTCAAATTTTCCTTCCAACTCCTCTTTCAAAATTCTCCTTTCAGTTTGAATCTACACTTTTATAACTTTCCCTTCAGCAGCCACAGCTCCAGCTTTCATTGATCAAAACTTACAACCTCCCTTACAGATCTCTTCCCTGATCCTCTTCCTCAACCACCATTCCAAAGCCACCCTTCTAAGGGCATCTCTCAAAGACATCCCACAGAGTGGCAGATTCTTGAATCAGTTCATTCGGTGTTCCACACTCCTCTCATCTTTCCATTCCACAATCAACGCCATGGTTTGTTTTGTTTTGAAAAAAAAATCGGAAATTGTCTTTGATTCATCCTAATTAGACAAGCCATTGATGCTCTTGTGGGACCGAATGAGGGATGATGCAACCACAATGAGTATTCCTAATGAATATTAGGTGCCTTCAAACCATCATAACTCCCAAAAAACTGAAGTTCTATATAAAAAAAACATTTTTTTCAGGTATTTTTTTCTATTTATTATAAATTTCTTTCTACACTTTTTAATATGAAAGATAATGCAACTAAGTTAAATCGGTAGCTCCAATAGGACTTTTTTTATTTCCAATTATTTAGAAGATTTCATTCAAAATTTCGAATAGAAAAAACTAATTACAAACTCTGTTCATTTATAATTAAATTAACTTAATAATGGGTTCTTTGCGGAGAGTTGGCCATAGCTTCAGATACAGAGTGCCTACCTTCAGTACTACACCCACCCCCATTGATCCCTGAGGGCCTTTAATTAAAACCACTTATTTCATTGTTCTGAATGATGATGGAAAAGACACCCAAAAAAGTAACACTTTGAAATTGAAAGAAAATTCTGTGAAGAATCGTCAGTTGTTTTTCAGATTGCTTAATTTCCATGCCAGTTTGATGTATAAAGATTCTCGGTGGAGGTAAGCCTCTCATGATATATTTTTCAGCTAATCCGAGCTAAGCTGAAAATTCATAAAAGCTGTTCTGTTGAAAAACGCTTTCAAAATTTGTTTCATTCGCTTGTAGACAGTTACATGCCGATGAACTTTGGGACTTTTGATTCGAAAATTTGAGTTGGTTTTGAACATTTGACCTCTTATTTGAACTCTTTTGACTTTCATTGGGTTGTTAAAACACTTCCAACAGTTTCAGTTTTCAATCCATAGCTGAACTGCCATAAGATTTTTTTCAATATTATACACAGTTTACTACCACACTCACACTGGATGGTCCCACCGGCTTTGACAAACACTCACTACGCCACCCGTTTGAATGTTTAAAAGGTAAAAATACGTAAAGTTGAAGGTGATATTAGACTCATCTAGTGGAAAATTGCCTTTTTATAGGCCATATAAATCTTTTCTGGTGAAGTCACTTCACCACCAAAATAAAATAAATAAAAAGAATGAGTGATTAAATGAGATAAATAAACAAAATAAGTAAAATAAAAGACTTTAAAATCACTTTTGGATCAACGTTGAAATTGGAACTTCGCCTCTTATTGTGGAATGACGCTTCGAACCTTACTTTATTTTGCTTTTAATAACTTTGCACGTACTTCATTCCGTGGTGAAGCTTTAACCGGATTTAGAATTTTTTATTTGATAATTTTTAGTTTTTTTTTAGTTTTTTTTAAGTATCTCGGGTATATTTCAATCTATTTTTCCGAAAACTACATGTCATCAACTTCGGATTCAGTGGAAATTTTCTTTTGGAAAAAATCCAACAATCTTAAGCTTTTTGTCGCCTACAAAATGAAAATAAAAATACTCAAATAAAAATAACAAAACGAATAAAAAGACTCAAAAAAATATAACCTATGCAAAATAATAATACCAAAGAAAATTAATAAAACCAAACAAATTTGATAGGTAGAAAAAGAAAAAAATACACCAAGAAAACGCAACAGCTTCTGGTTGGAAAACATAATTTGAAGCAAAGTTAAAAAAATGATTAATTCTTGGAATTGAATGAAGCAAAAGTTAGGCGGCATTGCATGTTGGGAAGGGTTGGTCGTACAAAAAGGACTGTCAGCTAATTATCTAGCTATGCATGCAGCTGATGGTAATTCAAAATAGGCACAAAAGTTTTATTAGATGCTGACGTGGCGTGAGTTGAAGGATGAGGCACCAGGGACAGGAGTAGAAAAGAGACGGAAAAACTCTGAAATAACTTTGGAATAAAAAGTCTGAGAATATTCTCTGAAAGAAAAAAATTAAACAAGTCGTGGTGGTGATTGAAGTGTTGAAAAAATGAAAAAGGTTTCGAAAAATAACAAATAAATCGCTCATAACATTTTTCTCGTTTTCTTTTTTAAATTGAATTTTTTCATATATATAGATATATATATTTCGAAGGATTGTTAGATAAACATTTTAAATTTGTTTTTAAATTATTCTTAAGTTTCACATCAAAACAGTTGCATGTCAGCGCAAATAATCCAACGCTTATAAGCTTCCTCAAACTTTGACATTTTATTCAAAATTGAAAATTCTAAAACCGCAGTTTATTTTTTTTTTAAAAACGAAAAACACAAAAAAATCTGATTTTTCTGCTTTGGGTTTTTTTGAAAGCTTATGCTTTCGAATTATTTTAATTTAATCAAATATTTCGTTTCAAACTTTATCAAAAGTATCTTGAATCTCAGCTTTTTGGGTTATTTTTGATAATAACGTTCCTTCAAATGACCACATGAGGGTAGGAGATAAGGATGGGCCAGATGGGGGAAAGCCGGATTAAAGGATTCTCCTTGACAAATATTCGAAAGGTTTGGAAAGAAGAAAATTAAAAAAAAAAGAATATAAATGAATGAATTAAAGATTTTTATTTTTTTAATTGTGGAGAAGTATGCTAGATAAAAACATGAAAACAAAAACAAACAAGTAATTAGGAGAAGTTACCGAAGTTTTATATTCGTCTGTTTCACTCGGTCATCAGAGGCCATAGTGGTGTGAGTCATGCAATTCTTGTCACTCAACGAAAAACAACCCACAAAAGACAGAGAAAAATGTTATTTTTTTTTAAAGTGATAAAGTGGAAAGAGGTAACCTCGATCGATTGTGTTTCCAGGACACACAAAAGAACACCTTTGTCAGCCTAATAACTCGCCATCTGGTGCCTCGTCTGCTTACTTTGGCGCTCTAAAATAAGATTTATTTATTTATTTAGTTTTATTCAATTTTTTTAACAATTTTTTATTTATTTTTAATTTTTTTATACGAGACATTGACATAGCAGAGTTCCGTAAAAGACGCCTTCTTGGAAGAAAAAAAACGAAAATTTTGGCGCCGATTGTTCATGAAGTGGGACGGCGAAGAAGTGAAGAAATCGATAAAAGTTGTTTAACTTTTCAAAAAATAAATTTAAAAGTACTGACTCAAAAATTGATAATGAGAGCGGGTGATATTAACCAAGTTAAAGTGTCACAACAGGTCTGAGTAATGCTGATGATAAGAGACAACATGATGAAGGATGATGCCTCTGTAACAGTCCAGAAAACTAAGGTGTGGTCGTGCTTGGAGGTTTTGATGGAAAAAGTTAGAAATTTGATTAAATTTAAAAGCCTTTTGGTTAATAAGAATCCTCCTTGAAATTGGAACCTTTCTTCAAATTTTGAACTTCATTGTAAATTGGAACTTGTGTGAAATATAAGAAGCACTGGAGGGAGTTAGAAGCCATGGGAAGGCAGCAACACGAATGAGCAGTGGTTTGAGCGTCTCTTTGAAATCAAAATTATTCTCGAAGCTTCAAATTTTTTACATTTTCAAAGCACTCCCTGTTTACATCTTCCGAGCACTTTGGTGTGCATGAGGCGTAAGCATATGAGCAATCATTTTTCATGCTTCGAAGAAAAATTTCGTTTTGAGACGTTTTATAGCGCAAAATTTTCAACTTGATTACATGCTGTTTTTCATTTCGGAAGATTTCGTGTTGGAAATTGATGGAATTTGAAGATTTCTACACTGATGAAATATTGAAATTCTCAAACACACCAACCGTTTTGTCATGAATTCATTCAGGGATTTGATTATATTAGCTGAAGTAAAATGAGATGAAATGAAAATGTAGATAAGAATAGAAAAAAAATATATAAGATAAAATTAGATTGGATAAGATAAAAGTTAGATCAGATAAGATTGAGTTAGATCAGATTAGATTGAGTTAGATTAGATTAGATTAAGTTAGATTAGCGTAGCTTAGATTAGGTGGTGTTCTACAAGGCAGTCATAAAAATCATTTTTTTACTTATATTAACTCAAACTTGAATCTTTCGATCAACCTTAATCATTAAAATTTATGATCGAAATCGGCCGATAAACTGAAATCGAAATTCCTTTGAGTCTTTTTGATGTTTCATTGGTCCTAACTTCAATAAATAGGACTGGGTTTTTAATTGTTCAAAATTACCATAAACGCCATACAATAAAGTTAGTACGGAGAATAGTGCTGAGGCAGTACAGAAGCTGTTTGAATTTGAATGAATTGAAATAAAATAATAAATAACCGAATAAATAACTGTAAATAAAATAAATAAATAAAATAAATATATAAATATATAAATTAAATAATTAACTAAATAAATAAAAGAAATAAAAGAAATAAAAAGAATAAATAAAGAAAATGAATAAAAAAATTAAATAAATTAAATATATAAATAATTAAAAATAAATAAATAAATAAACGCTAAACAAAAAATTAATTAATAGTACTTAATAAATAAACAAATAAGAATAAATAATTTAATATACATATAAATAACTGAATGAATCTCAAACCTTCATGAGAGTGGACAAAATGATGGAAGTCTAACGTTTATTTTTTGAAATGGAAATGCTTCCCAAGAACAAATCCTTGTTGTCTCTTACCGCTAACTTCCACCATCCTAAATCACCAAGATTTATTCACTCGATAGGAGTTTCAGTCATTTCGGGTTTCAAAAGTGTAAAAAAAATCAGGAATTTGCCAAAAAAAATCTTTTTTTAATTTTTAAAATAAGTTTTCAAACAAATAAAAAACTTTTTATTTTTCTTGTTCAAATGACAAAAGCTTTCAGCAAAAACTGTCAAGCCGTTTTGTGCAAGATAATTGGAGGATAAAAAAGAAAAAAAATTTTGAAAATTGTGAAAATTTTTCTGAATGGCTCGAGTGGAGATTAGCTACAACAGCTTCAAGTGGCTTTAGGCATGGGTGTTGAAGCAAAGTTCAAAAAAACAAAATTGTGTTTTTTTGAAGCTGTCAGACAACTGAAGGTTAAGTAGAACGTTTTTTTCAACCTTCAAAAGCTTTCAAGTTTTTTTCCCAGATTTAAATGTTTGAAAGTGTTTTTTTTTTTACATTTAAAAGCAATAAAGTTATTTTTTATAATTGTAAAAAGATATAAAAAATAACAAAATTAAAAGCTTCCGTGCTGTCGCCATGTTTCTCATGGAACTTTCTCATTCTCAACCACTCCCAAACTGCACCAATAACATGAGAGAGTAGATATATTCAAATCGCAGTGACTTGAAATTCCGAAACCAGCTTTTATGTTGGAAATCAAAGCGGGAATGGTGAGAATGGTTGATCTCGAATCATCAAACGTCTGAAGGTACTTTTGCTTCAATGACCATTGCCTAAAGAGGCAATATAAGATTGAACTTTGGAACTTTGAGTATGCGAGTTAAGCTGTATGAATTCCAATCCGCCTGTTCCCCATACTTCTCTAGCGTTTAACTCCGTGCCTTTTGATTTACACTCCACTGCTTTGCATTTTCGTAGATTTGTTTTTCTGTTTGATATTCATTCCTCAAAATCTCAACTCAAGGCGAAGACTAATAACAACTATTCCTATGCAACTTACTATTCAACAACTAATCAACCACTACTAGACTGATCAACACCCACTTATCAGCCAGTATTAACAAGCGCTTCATGTTCAGATTTGATAGTCTTTCAAAACTTTTGCAAACGTTGCTACGCTGTTGTGGGTGGTGATGATGGGTGGTGAGGATTGGTGGTGATGATGGATGAAACTGCCTCAAAAAGTGGCAAGAACTGACAATCTTGAAGAAAACACGCGGAACAATTGGGAGTTGCAAGGAAGGTATGTGAACTCACGTGAGTGGATGAAGGCTATAACCACCCGGAAATTATGATCAATCAAGCTTTGTGGCCGCGATAAAAACAAATGAACAGACTTTTTGAGATTGAAATCCTTCTTTGCGAGAGTTTTTTGAAACCTCCGTTTGAATCTCACTAATGGAAACAAGTCGTTTTAAATTTTTCAAATTAAATTTATTCATAGCCAACTTCGTTTAGTTGATTGCGTGCAATATTTCGCCACGTTCAAGCTCCCAACCCGTTTCCATTAGCGCCACATAACTCAAGACTGACACGCCAGGATTCTCACAAAAGCAATTTAACTTAATTCTAAAGATTTTATAAAGGAGTGATAAACTCGTTTCGATTAATATAACTTAAACTTGAATCTTTTGGTCTCTAGGGTAGCAGCACCATTTATATGTAAATTTACAAGTAACGGTGAATTTTAAGTTGGAACTCAACGTTAATTCAATGGGAAGACTGATTTTTTGGGTGATCTTTACTTTTAATGTAAAATTAAAAATTAATTTTAATTTTAATTTCAATTCTTGTTCAAATCAGCTCTGTGTTTCTATTTTAATGATACAAACTTTTCAGAGAAAAAAGTTTATACGCCAATGTTTTGTGTGTCTTGGATTACTTTGAGATTATTTAATGTTTGAAACGAGTTCAGCAGCTAGGGTTAGGGTAAGGGTTGGGGTTAGCAGCTGAAATTTTCAATTTTTGAGGGTATCTGAGGTAATCTTATACCTTTTTTTCAAAAATTACATAACAAAATTAGAAGAAACCACATTGAGTGTCGTGCGCGACCGAGTAAGCTCGAAAATGTTATTTTTTATTATTAATTCACTGGAAGCACTTTAACTGAAATTTTTTTTTTTGGAAAATAAACTAATTAAATAATTCAAGTTTGGTTAAGTGAAAAAAAACTTTTGGCGTGGAAGGGGACGAAGTACTGAGAGGTAGAGACATGCGATTTGGTAAGAAAAATTAGGTTGAAATGCTAACGAAGTTATACAAACAATCAAATTATCCGAAGACAAACGAACGTTTTTTTTTTCTTTTTAAACTATTGTATTGCTATAGTAGAAAGTTTTTATGAGAAAAAAATTACATGAATTATTTATCTTTATTTTTATGATTTTTCAAAATTTTTCGAAAGTTTAAAAATTATTCCAATGTGAAAAATTGATTTTTTTAACTGCTCATTCACCACAAAACCTACGTAAATTTAGTAAAATCATTCCAAAAAAAATAAAGAATAATTCACTCTAAATTCTGTCTTCAACATTTTGGTGCACATCCAAATACATCATGAAAGAATTTTTTTCGAATATTTTCATTTAAAATATCATTTACTCCGACTATTTCAAGCTAGAGTCATACAGAGTGACGAAAAAAACAGCGTTCATTTGAAAAAAAATTGCCTGACCAGTGAAAATAAAATGACCATAAAAATGCATTACAGCGCGGGCTTTGCCGTTATGGATATTTCGCTAATTTGCATTCCTCATGCTTATCGTTTTGATGTGTATATTGGTTTTTAATGACGCATTAGAAGCGGTTCCAATGATGCTCAATTTGTCGTAAGATATCGCTGGCCACATGCCATTGTGACATTTGACTGTATTGAATCGATGAAAACAATTTTAAAAAAGAAATTTTTGATAAAAATTAAAAGTAGAAAAAAGTTTTAGTCGAAAAGAAACTATGAAAAAAAAGACATATTTGCGGACAACGATGATCTAACGTTTCAAACAATGCAATCAATGATAATTCACGGCACATGAAGTTGATGGTTGAGTGTAACTGTTCTTTTCAGTTTTTTGTTATTATTTTATTTCAGTTTTGTATTTTTTTCATTGTTTTTTGCACTGTTTCTCATTGTTTTTTTTGTTTTTATTGTTCTACTTTTTTTATTTTAATTTCATTTTCCATTTGTTTTATTTTTTTTCTTCAGTTTTTTTTTTCATTTTTCATTTGTTTTATGAATGTTTTCTATCAGTTTTAATTTTAATTTTTTCTATTTTCATTTTTTTTTCTCTTCATCTTCCCTTTTCTTTATTTCTTCTTTTTTTTTCATTATCCAGGCCTGTACTTTCAAAGATTCTGAGAGGCAGATTAAACAGAAGCCAATAAAATGTAAACGTCATATTATTCTTTCCTAATTACTCATTGAATCCAAAATAGCGAAGGTTTTGCAGCTTAGTTGTGACGTTCGTAAACAATATTTTGATGATTAAATGAATATTTTCTTCGTTTTTGCTTATTCAAAAATTAATGAATTTTTTTCTTAGAATTAAAAATTAAAATTTTTACAAAAAAACTGAATTTTCGTTCGTGTTAAAAACTCTTTTCATCTTGATCCTCGCATTTCAGATGTGTATCAAATAAACCTGAGATTTCAAATCTATTTTTTGGATTAAATTTTTTTTAAACTTTCAAATTTTAAGTTTTTGAGTTAAATGCAAACAAAAATCTTCAGAAATCTGTTGTACACGCATGCCAATCAACGATAGAAAATATTTAAATAAAAAAATTAAATAAATTATTTTTCCACCGAATGTGAATTGTATAAATTAACAAAAACATTCGTCACATAGTTTTTTCATAACAAAGTTTTTTTCAAAAAAATACGAGAATGAAAATAACAAAAATAACGAAAATAGTTTTATTGCTTTGTAAAAATTCAATCAACTGTCCAATTGAGAAACATACTTTTTTCCAACAAAAAACACATATTGATGACAAACAACATTACGACAGTCTCGCAAGCGAAGACTATAAGGGGATAATGGTAAGAATCAATGCTGATCAATACGGCAAGTGGCTATTCCAATGTTACTTCCCAGAAGTCTGTTGGGGCTTTCTGGTGCCTATGGTCGGTGCTACCCTAATACAATGTTCCTTATGTATTTATTATTCATTTATTAATTTATTGTGTTTATTATTTATTTATTTATTCATGTGTTTATTATTCATTTATTTATTCAAGGTTATTATATGTTTGTTTATGCATATTTATCATTCTTTTATTTTTTCTCTTAGCTGACTACTTTATATATTCTTTTATTAATGTTTGTTACTTTTTTAAATTTATTAATATTTGTTACTTTTTTTAATTTATTAATATTTTTTTTTAATAATTTTATTATGATATCAATATTTTATTTTATTATTTCCTTTTAGTAGTTTCAATAATGATTATTTTTTCCTTTTTTCCTTTTTTTATTTAATTTAATTACAAAGAATCCATTATGCGTGGAACGTGAAAAAAAAGTGGACTTACTTTTCTTCTAAATCAACTTCTCCGTGATCATTTTTTCTAGTTTTGCAAAATAATTATGAAAAATGGTCTGACTTTATCTTGTTTTTTTTTGTATGCATTGAAAAATCCTTTTTGAGTTTTTTAGGGCTTAGGAATGCAGCGTTGGAGTGAACTGTAAATTTATTATTTTGCATAAATGAGGGTAGGATTAGAAACACGCTTTTAAACTAATGTGGTTCCTGCTCTGAAATTTCATTTGAAAATAGTTTTTATGCATGATAAAATTGAAAATATATTAAATTGAAATATTAAAAATGAGTTTGGAATATAATTTAAACTTCAAAGATAATATATGTTAAAAAAACAATTTTTAATTAAAAAATGGGTTTAACTAAAAGATAAATTTATACAAAACAAATTTTAAAGCAACAAATTAATTCAAGTTAAAAGTAAAAAGTAATTATAAATTTTGAACAAAACTTTTTAATGGCCCTTAACGAAGGATTGAGTAACGACTCTAAATGCCGACGTTCGACGATTGCTTGGGGGTTAAAGTGGTCTTGCAATTATTAAATTTTAATTTTTCTTCAAAATTCAATTTTAAATGATTTTTACTCCGCTTACTTTTTGAAGAAAAACTTTTTTTATTTTTTTATTTTGCATATATCTCCATTATTCATCACATTAATTTTTCCAAATTAGGGCTTACACATTTTTCTAAAACATTTCATTGGCATCTCAAAATTATTTACCGGTCTTTCAAAAATGGCCCTTCATAAATAAGGCAACTCTGTAACCATTATTTACATAGGCTGCAGTCATTGTATGCATTACATCTCCTGGGAAAACGTCGAAGTGGAGGCAACGGCAGCATGCGAAGAAGGAATGTGGTTTATAATTGAAACGCTTACGTTTTATTTGCTCTCTCAGAGCTCCAAATTTTTTTTCATGCTCGGCGGCCGACTGCTGTGTTGAACAAAGTGGTTGGATTCGGAATAGTCTCTTAATACACACTCCACAAATTACCCTTATTAAATTTTATGATTCAATTTCCTGTTACGTTAATTACTTTATCACACTTTACATTGTGTTAATCCCGCTCTCAGGTGCACTTTATGTTCCTACATGCCCGTAAAAATCGAACTCCGAACAGGGTGGGTAAAACTGAAAATCTTTGTTCTTTTTTTTTTGTTCCCCCATCTTATTTATTTATCTAATCTTTTTCGTCTTTTTTTGTTTACCTCATTTTTTTTTCTTTATTTGTTTCCTTTTCCTATTCATCATTCTTGCTTTTCAGTTATTTCTTCTTCATTCTTCCTTCTTTTTTCCTGATTTTCACCCCATCTTTACACTTGCTGCCCTTCCTTTATTACCTTAATCATCCCTATCTTCCATATATTTTTTTTCTTTTTTTTTCATCTTCATTATTCTTTCCAGCATCATAATTCACCAACACCTCTTCTTCTACCTCTCTCTCCCTCCTCCTCTTTTTCTTCTTCTACCTCTCTCTCCCTCCTCCTCCTTCTTCTCCTCTTCTTCCTCCTCCTCCTCCTCCTCCTCCTCCTCCTCCTCCTTCTCCTCCTCCTCCTCCTCCTCCTCCTCCTCCTCCTCCTCCTCCTCCTCCTCCTCCTCCTCCTCCTCCTCCTCCTCCTCCTCTTCATCCTCTTCCTCCTCCTCCTCCTTAATTTCTTCTCATACCTTTTCTTTTTTCTCCATTCCCTATTCTTCCTTCTCTTCCACTTCTTCCTTTTTTTCTTTTTCTTCTTTTCTCCTCCTTCTGCTCTCCTTCTTCTCCTCCTTTTCAGTCTACATGGCACGCAAGGCGTTCCAGCATAAATCTGTGCAGATTACGATGGGCTTAGGCTGCAACTTACATCCGCTCATAAAATCGACTCTCTTTAATGCAAGACTTTTTATCTTACTGTCAGAAGCCGATGCATCTTCAAAGTTTTTTTGTTTTTTTTCCAACTTTTTCATTTTTGCCTTTCATTGAATATTTTTATTTTTTGTTTTATTTTTCTCAAAATTTTCGGTTTCCATTTTTTTTTCAATTTTGTTTTTTTATTTAATTTTTGTGTGTGTGTAACATCATCCCTTCACAAGATTTGTTTCTTGATGCATTGTTAGTGTCTCAGAGGTTTTTTCTGTTTTTTTTATTTTTTTATTTTTCTTTAATATAATTTTTTTTTCATTGTATACCACTGCTTCAAAAAATAATGTTCGTTTTAGGAAGAGTAAAAGCTTCGTCATTAAATTTCAATTTTTGTAAGTTCATAAAAATAAACTCAACTGCACCTTGGGTTTAAGGCCTTGTGTGTGATTTACAGTCTGTTTTAAACGCATGGTGGTATAGGTCAAATTTGAAAAAAGAATATTAATTTTAAATTAACACTATAAAAAAGTTTTTCCGAATTAACAAAAAAATAATTTAAATAAACGAAAAAGATTCAAAATTCTGAAAAAATGTTCTAACTTTTTCAATATATTTTAATTTTTTAATATATTTTAATTTTTTTTATGTTTTACTTTTTTTTATTTCAATTTTTTAAATTTTAAAAAAAATGTTTTAATTTTTTTTTATACTTTTATTTCAAATTATTTCAAATTAACATTTTTTCCAAATTAATTTAATAAATAACCAAAAGCGAATAATATAAATAAAAGCCGTAAAATATGCAGTCTATGCGTAATCTTCAAGAATCAGTTTCAAACACTGTCAGTGGTTGATGACACAAATAATGTTCATGGATTGTACTCTACGGGTTAATGTCACTATAATAATATTCGTGTTTGTATTGTATTGTATTGTATTGTATTGTATTGTATTGTATTGTATCATTGAAAACTGATAACATCTCAAAGACCATGAAAGTTCGAACGAATAAATAAATATATTGGTTGGTTTTCATATACATTTAACTCAAGTATTATCTCGAAAATGTCGCCAGAAAAAGGTCATGATATCAACTCACGCCCAGCTTAAAAAGATGAATCAGTTTTTAAATTGCAAATTTTAAGTTTGAAAAATGAAAATAAACAATTTCTAATATAAAAATCAAAAAAATTAAAAAAAATTTCATTTGTTTTTCTGTTTCAATTTCTTAGAAAAACAAAACAGGTGTCGTTGGAGAATTTTTAAGCCACTTCATTTTTCAAAAAAAATGTCAATCTTTGTCGCTAACAAGTTTTATCGAGTTTTTAATCTAATTTAGTCTGTTCATTCATGTAGCGCTTATTTAGAAATTTCCAGAAGCGAATTATCAAAAACGAATTGACACGCTGCTGGGCAACTGGGCCACCGCTTGCATTCGAACTCGCGACTCTCGGCTTCCTTTAAAACTACTCAAAGACGCTAACACGACGGTTCTTAATTAAATTTTTTGAACCTTTGGTTTTGTTTTTTTGTGCAAAATTAATTTTTTAGACGCGAGTTGAATTCAAGATTTGTAGCTTTTGTTTCAATGCCTACTTGTCCATTGGCCATTGCAACAAACAACAGTTTTTGGTGCAGAAAAACCCTTGGGAACTTTCCAATGGTTTTCCGTCCAAAGTCCTGAAAACATGGTTATGAATTAGCTCTCAAAATTTCCATCAAGGTGTTGAAGTGGTATTGGATAAGCTCAGTTTGGACAAATTAATTAATTAATTCATTAATTAATTAAAAATTTTGATTATTTTTTTGATTTTTATTCATTTTGAATTTATGGTTTATTAATAAAATTGTTCCTTCACTGATTCCAAAATTGAGTCTGCCTACGAATACAAATCTTGAATGCATTCATGATCTTTGGAAGATTCGACTCTTGGAATTAATAATTTTTCAACAATTAAAACAAGCTTCATTTTGGAATTTTCTCAACTATCAAAATAAATTATATTTTGGCGATTTAATTCGAAGTTCAATAAAAAAACAATGCCGATAATCATTAGAGAGCTCTCAGTCGATGTGCCAACAAGTTGAAAAATTAGATTTTAAGCTAGAAACGCCGAAGTAATCAAAAGGTTGATTGGTAGTTTTTTTTCATAAATAAACAACAATGAGGTATTTTTAAAAATCGAAAGGTAGAAAAAGTCGGGCGTTGTTTCATTTTTTCGAATTCAACTGTGATGATGTGTTTTCGTGTGGGCTTGTTTGTCTGAATGTTTGTGTAAATATTTTTTTATGTGAGCATGTGTTTTTTTACCTATATAAATTAATATATATATATATATGTGTGCGTTTGTGTGTGTGTGTGTGTGCGTGTGTGTGCGTGTGTGTGTGTGTGTGTGTGTGTGTGTGTGTGTGTGTGTGTGTGTGTGTGTGTGTGTGTGTGTGTGTGTGTGTGTGTGTGTGTGTATGTGTGTGTTTGTGTGTGTGTGTGTGTGTGTGTGTGTGTGTGTGTGTGTGTGTGTGTGTGTGTGTGTGTGTGTGTGTGTGTGTGTGTGTGTGTGTGTGTGTGTGTGTGTGTGTGTGTGTGTGTGTGTGTGTGTGTGTGTGTGTGTGTGTAGGTATCTGTTGAAGAAATAGTTGATGGTCGAACTGGAAAGTCAAGGTGGAAAACAGGTTACAAGTAATTAGACTTGAAGCGCCCTTTTGAGTTACCACTTGGCCACGCAGACCCCATAAAGCGGTCCTTCTAGCGTGGTTTCAAAAGGTAGTGAGATGGAACTTGACATGAGTGTAATAGGACTTCACACCACTCCGTTCCCACCTCCTAAATAAACTACCGATTTGCGCGAATGACTGACCAAAAGACTAATCCTTTCCGACAAAATTTTTTTCTGAAAGGTAGAACAGACCAGTCAGTAAGGGTCAGTAATTAGTATGCCATTGGAACGTTCCTAAAGTATAAAAACAAAACTTTTTTCGCATTGAAAAACATGAGGCTATTTGTATTTAAGTTAAACGAACGAATCTTCATGAAATTATAACGAAATAAAAATTGTGAATCATGAAAAACTGCTAAAAACACTTTTTATAAAAAATTCAAAACGATCATTTGTTTTTTTAATTATTGGCGGAACCTTAAACCACCAAGATAACTCTTAAATGGCCTGTTTTTGTTTTCAACGGCGGAAATTTTTTTTTAATTAAGCATGAACAACGTTTGCTTTTCAAGTTTCGGAATTAGTTTTCTATTCATCTTTTGTATGCATCTTCCTTCAATGTTCGTTTGAAAAATTCTTTTGGTTGCTTTCCAATTGCTTTTTCGTTACGGCTTGATCGGTTGACTGTGGAGTGTGCTTCTCATTCATCGAGGCTGTTGTTTTATGACCACAACAAAGATCCTTTATTGTTGGCTCCATTCTTTTCCCCCTCTCTTTCCTCCTAATTCTTCTCCTAATTCTTCTCCCTTTTTTTTTCCTCCTCCTCTTCTTCCTCTTCGTCTTCTTCTTCTTTCTTTTGTTTTCTTTCTTTTTCTATCTTCCCTCCTTTTCTTCCGTTTTCTTTTCTTTTTCCTCCTCTTCCTCCTCTTTTTCCTCCTCTTCCTCCCCTTTTTCCTCCACCATGCAAGCACAACGCTAATTATCAAGGCCACTGGATTAAAAAGCAACTGAGCGTGTGGCAGTGGTTCTTCCTTTTTGATTACTTTTGATTTTATAGCATATTTTAACCTTTTTTCATATTTTTTATACAATTTTTTTTGTTTGTTTTTTTTAAAGTTAGAGTTGAAGTTTTTTTTTCAATCATAAGTTTGCTTTTCAGTTTTTGAATTTTTCAATTTAATTCTTTTATTTTTTTTTAAATATCGATTTAATTTTTCAATTTATCGAAAATTTCATTTTTTTTTCAATTTTCAAAATTTCACTTCGTCTCTCTAACCTTCTCCACTCTGAACATCAGTTTGACTTCACAGCGACTGAGTATTTACGATTAACGAAGCTTTCAATGAGTCGTAGAAGAATGATTCTGAAGCAGTTCAGACATATGATTAAAGTACTAACAAGTATTGCTTTGAACTTTGGCTCTTCATTTCTTCTGGATCTTGAATATTTTGCGGAATAAAATTTTTAAAAAGCGTGAAAAATAAAAAAACAATAATCTAAAAAACAAAAAAAAAAATTTTTTTTGAATTGAGTCGTTAAATCTAACATCCTGAACAAAACACTCATGAACTTATTTGTGACGAGACGGCGACATTTCTTAGAAAAAAAGAATCGAAAATGAAGACAGTAATTACGAGACAACAAATTAGCGAGAGGTCCTAATATCGCGTCTTGTCATGCGGCAAGACGAACATATGTTATTATGGTGCTTTGCTCGATTATTGCTGTTTGTTCTGCAGGAGGGTACAAATGCAATTATTTGCCCGGGAATCCGCTTTGAGTGTCTGCTAGAGGAATATCTCTCGATGGCTGACGTTTATTGCAAAGACATCAAATTCCTCGTTATGATGAAACATAAACATTTCTCGCTTGTTTTTATCTTTTTCATATGTTTTTTTCAATATCATAAACGAACAAAACACGTGGGATGGGTTTTGGATGTCTCAACGCAGACATCTGCAACACAAAACGCCCCCTAGCGGCGGACGGCAAGCATGGATTTTACACCAATTTTATACTCGGCTTGGAAAATTGAAACTTAAAGCAGTTTTGATACATCGTTACTGGACGGTGGTTGTGTTGCGGATGTAAAGCAGGGTTTGTGAAAGTTTTCATGTTTTTCGGTCTCAATGGAAACAATGATGATGATGTTTATGGTGATGTTTTTTTCAGCAAAGTAATGAAAATGGTGAACGTGTGAACCTTAATAAGAAAATTAAACTTATAATCAAAGGGGGCTTTAATCAGGTGTTAAGGTGACGTGCGAAGAACGAAGGTAATTTGAAAGTTTCTGGTTTTTTGTAGGTTTGAGATTTTTAGCTTGAAGAGTGAAGTTAGTTTCAAAAATTTAAACATTCTACTCTGTATATTCAGCAAAATCAATTCATCTACTCTGATTAAATTCTGAACAAAACTTTAATTCGGATATTAATTTAATGACATGAAACACCGATCCGTTTCGAAATGGTTTTTGAACTTTAATAATGGCTTTTTTGAAAAAAGTAATCTATTTTTGATTCATCATTTTGCTTTTAACGACACCCATACGTCAGTCCCAATTGTTTTACGAACGCTGCTCCCTTGGCAAATTAATGCCTCGTTGGCGCAGTCGCTGACCTCTCATTAATATGGTCGTATTCCTCAACAGTCCTTGACGTCTGTTCTTGTTTCTCTAATCTAGTCTAGCTTGATTCAAGCTCATCTAACCCAATTCAACTTGAATTGATATAATCTTATCCAATGCAATTTTATTTCATTCTAAGCTGTAGCATTTTAACAATTTAGTCTAATCTAATCTACTCACTCTAATCTAATCTAATCTAATCTAATCTAATCTAATCTAATCTAATCTAATCTAATCTAATCTAATCTAATCTAATCTAATCTAATCTAATCTAATCTAATCTAATCTAATCTAATCTAATCTAATCTAATCTAATCTAATCTAATCTAATCTAATCTAATCTAATCTAATCTAATCTAATCTAATCTAATCTAATCTAATCTAATCTAATCTAATCTAATCTAATCTAATCTAATCTAATCTAATCTAATCTAATCTAATCTAATCTAATCTAATCTAATCTAATCTAATCTAATCTAATCTAATCTAATCTAATCTAATCTAATCTAATCTAATCTAATCTAATCTAATCTAATCTAATCTAATCTAATCTAATCTAATCTAATCTAATCTAATCTAATCTAATCTAATCTAATCTAATCTAATCTCATCTGCTCTAATCTAATCTGATCTAACTCATACTAATCTAATGTATTTCAACCTAAACATTTGTATAGTATTGAATACACACTGTTTATTAGCGCTCATATGCCATTCCAATATACCATACCACTGCCACTAAACCACATCCTTTATACCTCCTTCTTTTCACAAGTCTGCCTGAAACTTCTAAAGGTATTTTTTAATTTGCCAAAATTAGAAACCACGATCATCTCCAAGAAGAAGTATAACAAATCAAAAAACTCAGTTTTAAAAAAAATTCAACAGTTTTGAAAGATTCTAAAGACACTTTTTGGACGATTATTCGGTGGGAAACTTCAAAAAAACATTACTTTTGAAAATCAAGTTTCATACGTCATCAAGCCATGCAGGCATCATTAGAAGAGACTCGAAGGTAAGTGTCTTTAGTTCGGAATAAAAATTCAGCGCTTGGAAATTTACCGACTTTTGTAGAATATTTTTTGTTGGAAAAAATATTGAAATGCTTTAATTTCAACGAAAATAAGCTTCATGCTCCAAAACGTTGAATTCAGGTTTGTTTTCAACTCAACAAACATCAAACGTCACGTTCGGTCTGAGGCCTTAGTGATCAAAAGGTGTGAGGTGGGCGTAATAATAGATGTATCTTATTCGATTTATGCAATAAAAGAAACCATTTAATTAAAAGTCACCTAATCAAATGAAACCATGTCGCTATGAATTCTTGCTCGCGTAATTAGAATTTACGCTTGGCGTGTTGTGCCTGATATGCTTGCCACGGCCAAAATGACGAAGGGCTACACGCCACAGCGCTTATCTCTTCAAAGCTGAGCAAATTTCATTAAAAAAAAGATTAGTTTTGAAATAAAAATCTTTTATCATTTATTATAGTGTTTGAAAACAAATTCAGTTTTTTTTAATTAAATTTCGTTACGAAACGTGCGTGTGTGGGTGTCACTCTATCACAAAACCGCACAATACAATGATAAATATTATTATAGTGGCTTTTGACCCCAAAAACTTTCAAAGTCATTTCAATTTTGTCGTTTATTGATGGGTATTAAAAATAAAAAAATAGGATTTCACAAGAAATTAAAATTTATTAAAATTATAATTAAAGTATAATACTATAAAACAACGATTCTTAAGTATTTCATTTTATACAATTTCACTTCATTACACCTCCAATTCATTACACCTCCAATTCATCACATCCTCAATTCATTACACCTCCAATTCATTACACCTCCAATTCATTACACCTCCAATTCATTACATCTCCAATTCATTACATCTCCAATTCATTACATCTCCCATTCATTACATGGCCACTTCAATACGACCACAGCTCAAAATCACTAGCAACAGCCTACTCCGACAACTTTAAGCCTTCTCTGCACAGAGGTTGGTCCTTATTGGAACAGTTCGACGGATCGCTGAGTTGTCTGCATCACTCGAAGTCCACTGCTCCAACCTCAACCGCCGGCACGTCTTCAACATTATTGAGATATCTCGCCCGTCTCAGATGATGGATTTTCAAGTTTAATGTTAAATCTAGTTTATTTCTGGAATATTCAGACTTTCCTTGTAAAACGAAAAAAAAACTAATCAAGAATAAAAAGAAGATTAATTGAGAAAATCCAAATTTGCTTATTAGGTTATAAAAACCCTTTTTTGTTGATTTTATGACGGAAGCTTTAAGCTTAAGTACACACTGATGCAGTTCACGAGTAATAATTACTTTTTTGTGAGCCACCAGAGAGCTTTGTGAATGTTTAATTAGCTTTTAATCATGCCATGTTCAGTGAGAATATATTGATTGCATGGGACTGAAAATAAAAATTGATTATGAAGCTTCTGGAGAGGCTTGAAGCCTTTGAAGACATTTTCAAACAAAAGCCTTGAAGCTTTTCAAAAGTTTATTTGATTCGTTTTTGATTTATTTGACGGTTTTGTCGTAATAACACAAGATACTCCGTTTTTCCATCTAATATTAACTTTTTAGTTTTTTTAGTTTTATTATTTGATTTTATCATTCTGTTTGGTTTTATATTTATTCTGATTCATATTTCTCTTTGAATCCATTCAACTACGTGATTTTTACATAAACAATGATTTTTTAAGATTCTCATATTATTTCGCTGGTCTCAAAATGATTCCAGACATTAACAACCGTTACGCAGCATGAAGGATTGCTTTGTCTTACCTAAAAGCTCTATGACGCAAAGCTAACGAAAGTTCTTTTCATTCTTTACGCTTTCGAAAGATAAAGGTTGTAAATATACGTTAACATGTCTAGGAATGAAAGGTTTATTTGGTATAAATAATGATTTACGTCGCGAAGAAACAATTTTAAAAAATAAAATTGGATTTCGCATCAAATTTATTGCCCTCACGTTCCTTGTAGATGTAATGCATCACGTGTTAGAAGTGAAACATTGAAAATAAATCTCTCTGAATTGCACTTTTTATCAAAAGTTCACTCCTAATTTTTCAAAACAGCAAAATTTTGAAGTTTTTGGTCCCAGTTTTCCATTCTTGTTTTGTGGACATGATTAACAACGTTTTGGTTTTTAAAAATTCGTGCTTTTTGCTACTTTTTTTTTAAACTTCTTTTTCGGCATTTCTTTGCTTATAGTTCCTTGCTGCTATGTCTTTGCTATTTTTTCTTTGCTATTTTTTCTTTGCTATTTTTTCTTTGCTATTTTTTCTTTGCTATTTTTTCTTTGCTATTTTTTCTTTGCTATTTTTTCTTTGCTATTTTTTCTTTGCTATTTTTTTTTGCTATTTTTTCTTTGCTATTTTTTCTTTGCTATTTTTTCTTTGCTATATTTTCTTTGCTATATTTTCTTTGCTATTTTTTCTTTGCTATTTTTTCTTTGCTATTTTTTCTTTGCTATTTTTTCTTTGCTATTTTTTCTTTGCTATTTTTTCTTGCTATTTTTTCTTTGCTATTTTTTCTTTGCTATTTTTTTCCTCTTATGTGTCTAATAAATTTTCTTTGATAGTACTTATTGTTACTATTTTTATTTTTCTAAAAACATATTTTCGCGTCTTTCTCAAACTTGTGTTCTGAAGCAACAAGGGTCCATAGAAAACCTCTGATACGATGAGCAGGATGTTTCGGCATTTGACCTTTCAGCTCTGCCGTGACCTTCCAGTTTCTTCACACACTTCCACTTTGAAGGCTTGCAGTTTCTTTAATTTTTCTAACTCGATCGGAATTTAACATTCATTACGAATATTCATACCTTTGAAACATTAAGGTTTTTCAAAATATTTGATTTTTAAAAATTTAAAATTAATCAAAAAAATTGTTTTTTCACGAATTAATCAAAGGTATTTAATTTTTAAAAGTTTAAAATTAATAAAAGAAAATTAATTGTTTCAAAGTTTAAAACTAATAATCACTTTTTTAATTCAATACTCAACATGAAAGTCCTTGTACTTTCTACGCCTGACAAAAAGTAAAGGCCCCTCCATAACAAAGAACTTTCATTAAAAAACCCCACAAAAGTCGATTTTTTAACAACTCAATTTCGCAAGGTCGTCATGCTTTTGAAGCTGAAACAACTTGGTGTCATTAAAGTTAACGAGCCAGAATTTGTGAGGCAATGAAAGAAGAAGTTTTCTTGTGCACATACCATGAACATTTTCCTCCTCGCATACCCCTTCCTTACTGCGCCCTGCTCGTTTGAAGCTGTCTTTTGTTTGAAGCTGTCTTTTGTTCAAAATTTTCTTTTGTTCAAAATTGTCTCTTGTTCAATGTTGCTTTTTTGTTTAAACCTGTTTCTTAAACACTTTTTTGTTTATGTGAAATTTTTTATTTCATTTGAACCTGTTTTTGTTTTTGGGAATTTTTTGTTTGTTTGTTTGTTTGTTTTTTTGTTGTTTTGTTTGTTTGTTTGTTTGTTTGTTTGTTTTTTTGTTGTTTTGTTTGTTAGTTTGTTTGTTTGTTTTTTTGTTGTTTTGTTTGTTTGCTGGAGCCTGTTTTCAAACATGTTTTTTTATTCTTGTTAGTTTGAACTTAATTTTTGACCTTTTTCTTTGTTTGTTTCTGAACCTTTTTTCATTTTTCCATGCCTTTCCACCCTTTCACATGTTTCATCCCTCAAAACTTCCATAAACGACACGTCATAACTCCAGACCAAATAATTTCTCCAAAACCTCTTATTGTGTCTAACAGTGAGGAAGCCAGCCAAGTCATAACAGCCTAGCATTTATGTTGAATTAAAACTACCGATGCGAATGTTTCATTAAGTTGCGTGTGTTGTATTGTGTCGTAGTTGCCTGGGAGGTGCTTAACGAACTTTCTATTGTGGTTTTCATAACTTCCACTTAGTTGGCTACTGTTGGTTATTTTGGCTTCAATTCATGGCTGGGTATAAACTCCAGCTCCAATCTGTTACTGCCCTGTGTGCATCTTCATGTTTGTGTGTGTGTGTGTGTGTTTGTGTTTGTGTAAATTTGTATGTATGTATGTGTGTGTGTGTGTTTGTGTTTGTGTACATTTGTATGTATGTATGTGTGTGTGTGTGTTTATTTGTGTTTGTGTTTGTGTTTATGTGTGTGTATGTGTTTGTGTGTGTGTGTGTGTGTGTGTGTGTGTGTGTGTGTGTGTGTGTGTGTGTGTGTGTGTGTGTGTGTGTGTGTGTGTGTGTGTGTGTATTTATGTTTGTGTCTGTGTGTATGCGTGTGTATGTGTTTGTGTGTATGTGTGTGTGTGTGTGTGTGTGTGTGTGTGTGTGTGTGTGTGTGTGTGTGTGTGTGTGTGTGTGTGTGTGTGTGTGTGTGTGTGTGTGTGTGTGTGTGTGTGTGTGTGTGTGTGTGTGTGTGTGTGTGTGTGTGTGTGTGTGTGTGTGTGTGTGTGTGTGTGTGTGTGTGTGTGTGTGTGTGTGTGTGTGTGTGTGTGTGTGTGTGTGTGTGTATGTTTGTATGTTTGTTCGTGTGTATGTATGTATACAAATATATCTATTCGGAAAATGTGGCAAGTAATTTTATTTTTATGCGGAGATTCATCATCCTTTGATTTTCAGACTTTCGTTTTTAACTACTGTAGTTGAAAACGAAAGTCCTTTCTCAAATCCCAAAAGTGTGAAAAAAAACTTTAAAAATAAATTGTCGGACCAAAGCACCTGAAAACATTTGATTGTTCGGACGAGTCACAAATATTGGTTAATAGGCCAATAAAAGTTAAACTCTGAGATTCTCTTCCACGTACGAGTCATAAGCCTGCCTTATTGTTGTCTCCTTCAAAGATGGAGCTTTCTTTGGAAGACAACCTTGTGTCAACGGCCCAAATTAACGAATGGAATATTTTATTATAAATGATTAAATTATTTATTAGATTATAATTTTACAAATAACAAGTATTTTATAATATAATAGTTAGCATTTATTATAGATTTTAATATAAAAAAATATTTTGAATCCAATATGAAGGATGGAATAATTTTAATATAGGTTATGTATATAAATTATATTATAGGAAAGTAATCAAGCATTATAGAATGGATTGGGAAACGGAAGTATAGTGGAATGAAAGAAGAAATCCTCATAAGAAGAAGAATAAAACTGAAAAGGCCTTGAAACATGCATGCAATGCAGTGGAGTTACTCGCCGACAGAAAATGATTAATGACTTGGAGAAGTACAGAGAAAGTTTTGAAAATTAACGAAATAAAAAATAAAAATAATTTGAGAATCCAAGAGGAACAAGCTGAAAAACAATTTTCAATAAAGATTCCAGAAATGGACTCCAAATGAGGTTCAGAAAAGCTTCTGGGATTGTTTCATTGCTGCCAAATAGCCTTGGAGTAAATTCGAAAGAGTGCCGCATGGCGTGGCAGGGTGGTGGAGTGCAAAGATTGCTGAAAAAAAATAAAAAAAATAAAAAAAATTGGTTTAAGTTTTGTTGAGATAATAAGAAAAATATGTTGTTTTGCAACACACAAAGCTTTGATCAAAGAAGAAAAAGATATTTATTGGGTGAAGAGTCTTCAACAATGTCGGCCTGTTTGATCAGTTTGATTAGTCTTGCCGACGAACCCATTCTTTAGCGTTTTTTTACGCAGCGAGTGTGAATGCAGGACAAGATTGAAAAAATAATTAAAAAAACAAGGAAAAAAGAAAAAAAAAACAAAAAGAATGGAAAAAAACGTATAAAAAATAGAAAAATTGAAAAAGAAAAATAGCGAAAAAAAGGCAAAATACGAAAATGATGGATTTTAACTTATGCATTGAACAGGAAGCTTTACTATGAAACGACTATTCAATTTTTTTTCAAAATTAAGACTTTTCTTAACCATGAGTGTCGCAATGGGCCACATTTATTATGATTCTTATGATTACCACTCCGTCATTCGAAACTTAACAACTCGGTTTTTTTTTGTTATTGATAAAATAAATAACTTTTTTTTATGTCATTGAAAAATTTAAATATCCTATTTCATGTTATTATAAACTTTGATATTTTTGAAATTTTCATATTATTAAAAAAATATTAATTTTATTTTTTATTTTCATTTTCTTTTCAAAATCAAATTTTATTTTAATACTCCGCCTTATTGAATTTCCGCTCATTAATTTCGTGTTAATCAAACCGCAAGATTCGAAACTGAATTATTTCAACAATGAAAGTCATTTAACTATTGTGTTATTTATGATTTTTTGCGATTTTGCAAAAAAATCTAAAAATTTTAAACATCAATTTAATTTTAAAAAACTTTTGAAAAAATAAAAAAAAACTTCTAATAACTGTATTTAATAGTTTTAATGAAAACTTTTTAAAAAGTTTCAGAAATTTTTTTTTAGGAAGTTTATTCTCACAAGTTAGATGAAGCTCTAAAGAAATTTTGATGTATAAAGTTTCAGTAGAAAAGCAAACGAAGTGGCTGGTTTAAAGATTGCCGATTTTTTTTAATTTTTATTCTTATTTATTTTATTTATTCTTATTTTTTAAATAATATCAAATAATAAGTTGTTATTAGTTTTTTAATACCATATAAACATCAATGTTCTTCTTCTGTTTATATTAATTTAACTTTTATTTCTTATATATATATATATATATATATATATATATATATATATATATATATATATATATATATATATATATATATATATATATATATATATATATATATATATATATATATATATATATATATATATATATATATATATATATATATATATATATATATATATATATATATATATATATATATATATATATATATATATATTTATATTTATTCATTTATTTATTTATTCATCATCAAACGTTGTATTTATCAGAAAATGTTTTATTTACTTTTGAGTTTTGAATTTATTTTCAAATGTTATATTCATTTTTAAATGATATTTTTATTTTTATTTTTATGATTTTTATTTATAATATTCATTCAAATGCTAGTTCAGCAAAGAGCCATGCCGAAGGATGTTTCAAAATTCAGTTGAAATTTTGACCAAATGTTTTATGGAGCTGTCTCTGTTGTTTTTCAAAGACATCACCAAGAAGGCTTTTGAGGATTTAAAGATTTTAGTGCATTTTTCATTCAGATTTCAAAAAATAAAGAAAACGAATTTGGAGTTGGAATGAAAAAAAGGTTTTGCAAATTTTTGCAAATGTGTGAAATAATTGGGAAGTGACAGCTGCCTGAATTTTCTATTTCTGATTGTCATCTGCCATGCCGTGGCAAAAAGGTTGTCAAAAGGTATTAGAAAACTTTGAGCATTTCACCCTTTCACCCTTTGTGGAGTTTGAAGTTTGAATTTTTTTTTAAACAATTTTTTTAAAGAATTTTTTATGCTTAACTGAAAAACGTTGAAGTGGTTGTTAGGCGTGATAAAAAAGCTTTTTGTATATTTTTTGTTTTGTTTACAAAAGTTTTTTGAAAAGAAAACATTCCAAGTAGAATGAAAATAAGGCTTTTAGAGGTGCTGTTTGAAAAGAAAAAAAGGTGAAAAGAAGTTTGTACAATCAAAACTGAAAGGGTTAAAAAGTAGAAAATTAAAACTGAAAAAACTAAAACAAAGTGGTTGTAAAAACAAAAAAAAAACAGAAAAATCTAGACGTTGGAGAAAAAAAAATTGACTTGAAACAAGCACAGAGATGGATTCCATGGTTTGCAAGTTAATGAAAATATCCAAACGAGCAAATTGGAGTGGTATTGACACGTAACGAAGAAAGATGTGAATGATGAGAACGAAAAAAATAAACCAAATGTGGACGAGGTAGGAAAACAAAAAAAAACTCACTGAAGAAATTGAGGGACCTGGGAGGTGGAAGAGAAACAAGGGGTATGACAGAAAATGGTTAATGAGTCTCATCAAATAATCGACTCTGTGAATGTGGGACAAAAAAAAGAGAAGAATAGAGCTAAAAAACGAGTAAAAAAGAAAAAAAAAACAAAAAAGGCGACAATAAAAGAGACAATAATGATAAAAAGTAACAATAAAAACAGCAAACAAAAGAAAAAAAATTATTCGCCGAGAATATTCTGTCTGGAAAAACATAATGATTTTGCTCCAAAAAATAAAAATAGGCTTTTATTTTTTTTGATGTTTTTTTTATTTTTCAAAAACGATGTGAAGACGTTTTATTTCTTTGAAACTGCAAAAACACGTTTAAAATCCTTTCATGACTTCCTGGAACTTAACCGCAAAATGGTCGACGTTGAGATCTCTCCATCTTGCTAGTTTTCAAGTCACTCTAACATGTGTGTGTGTGTGTGTGTGTGTGTGTGTGTGTGTGTGTGTGTGTGTGTGTGTGTGTGTGTGTGTGTGTGTGTGTGTGTGTGTGTGTGTGTGTGTGTGTGTGTGTGTGTGTGTGTGTGTGTGTGTGTGTGTGTGTGTGTGTGTGTGTGTGTGTGTGTGTGTGTGTGTGTGTGTGTGTGTGTGTGTGTGTGTGTGTGTGTGTGTGTGTGTGTGTGTGTGTGTGTGTGTGTGTGTGTGTGTGTGTGTGTGTGTGTGTGTGTGTGTGTGTGTGTGTGTGTGTGTGTGTGTGTGTGTGTGTGTGTGTGTGTGTGTGTGTGTGTGTGTGTGTGTGTGTGTGTGTGTGTGTGTGTGTGTGTGTGTGTGTGTGTGTGTGTGTGTGTGTGTGTGTGTGTGTGTGTGTGTGTGTGTGTGTGTGTGTGTGTGTGTGTGTGTGTGTGTGTGTGTGTGTGTGTGTGTGTGTGTGTGTGTGTGTGTGTGTGTGTGTGTGTGTGTGTGTGTGTGTGTGTGTGTGTGTGTGTGTGTGTGTGTGTGTGTGTGTGTGTGTGTGTGTGTGTGTGTGTGTGTGTGTGTGTGTGTGTGTGTGTGTGTGTGTGTGTGTGTGTGTGTGTGTGTGTGTGTGTGTGTGTGTGTGTGTGTGTGTGTGTGTGTGTGTGTGTGTGTGTGTGTGTGTGTGTGTGTGTGTGTGTGTGTGTGTGTGTGTGTGTGTGTGTGTGTGTGTGTGTGTGTGTGTGTGTGTGTGTGTGTGTGTGTGTGTGTGTGTGTGTGTGTGTGTGTGTGTGTGTGTGTGTGTGTGTGTGTGTGTGTGTGTGTGTGTGTGTGTGTGTGTGTGTGTGTGTGTGTGTGTGTGTGTGTGTGTGTGTGTGTGTGTGTGTGTGTGTGTGTGTGTGTGTGTGTGTGTGTGTGTGTGTGTGTGTGTGTGTGTGTGTGTGTGTGTGTGTGTGTGTGTGTGTGTGTGTGTGTGTGTGTGTGTGTGTGTGTGTGTGTGTGTGTGTGTGTGTGTGTGTGTGTGTGTGTGTGTGTGTGTGTGTGTGTGTGTGTGTGTGTGTGTGTGTGTGTGTGTGTGTGTGTGTGTGTGTGTGTGTGTGTGTGTGTGTGTGTGTGTGTGTGTGTGTGTGTGTGTGTGTGTGTGTGTGTGTGTGTGTGTGTGTGTGTGTGTGTGTCTGTGTGTGTGTGTGTGTGTGTGTGTGTGTGTGTGTGTGTGTGTGTGTGTGTGTGTGTGTGTGTGTGTGTGTGTGTGTGTGTGTGTGTGTGTGTGTGTGTGTGTGTGTGTGTGTGTGTGTGTGTGTGTGTGTGTGTGTGTGTGTGTGTGTGTGTGTGTGTGTGTGTGTGTGTGTGTGTGTGTGTGTGTGTGTGTGTGTGTGTGTGTCTGTGTGTGTGTGTGTGTGTGTGTGTGTGTGTGTGTGTGTGTGTGTGTGTGTGTGTGTGTGTGTGTGTGTGTGTGTGTGTGTGTGTGTGTGTGTGTGTGTGTGTGTGTGTGTGTGTGTGTGTGTGTGTGTGTGTGTGTGTGTGTGTGTGTGTGTTTTTTTTTTATCTTTTTTATACCTTTATATATTTCGATTACTCAAAATATTGAAAAATGAACAAAAATTCAGTAGTTCATTAATTTGGTTCTTTTCTGAACTAACTTTTTAGTTTTAGTTTTTTTATTTAATATATTCAATATTTATTTTGTTTTTATTTTACTCTATTTATAATTTAATGCTTATTAATAAATAACTTCATTATTTCACTCACCGTTAATTTTCAAACAACTTGATTAAGTGAATAACTTTTCTAAATAACTTACGTCTAATCTTCTCTCATATTTCATTTGACAGAGCGCATCCACCATTGTGCTTGGGAGCTCTGGATGTTTACAGGAAACCATTCTAGTCGTTAGCTTTGACAGCCGCCCAGAAATAAACTTGACTTTTGTCAAGCGTTCAAATCACTCAACGTTAATTTTTGATTTTTTCTGCCAATTTTTCAAATTATTTTCAAAAAATTCTCACAACAGAAAGAGTTTTTTTGGCGTGAGTTTTTTTTATTTTTTTTCAACTTGAACATCAAAAG
>OX387251.1:1920064-1932564 GCA_947562095.1 Branchellion lobata | reverse complement strand
AATGACAAAACAAAATACAAAACAAAATACAAAACAAAATACAAAACAAAATACAAACAAAATACAAAACAAAATACAAAAAAAAACAAATACAAATACAAATACAAAACAAAAACGCAAAATGCAATTAGAGGTCACTGCCTGTTTGAAAAGTGAGTGTTGAGGTGATAAATGGAAAATCACGCGTGTGTTCCCATGGTGAGCATGCCTTGCCCACCAAAGCTGTGAAATCTGTGTCATTGTGCTGCTGGCTGTGTTTGTGTTTTAATTTGTTTGTGACGGTTTGGAATGAGAATTCGATCATTTGAAGGAGGCTTTAATGGATTCGAATTAAATTTTTCTAATTGAATGATACTTCAGTTAATTGAATGATACTTCAGTTAATTGAATCCTACTCCAGTTAATTGAATCCTACTTCAGTTAATCGGATGATACTTCAGTTAATTGAATGATACTTCAGTTAATTGAATGATACTTCAGTTAATTGAATGATACTCCAGTTAATTGAATGATGCTTCAGTTAATTGAATGATACTTCAGTTAATTGAATGATGCTTCAGTTAATTGAATGATGCTTCAGTTAATTGAATGATGCTTCAGTTAATTGAAGGATACTTCAGTTAATTGAATGATACTTCAGTTAATTGGATGATAATTTGCTTAATTGAACTGAGAAGATCATTAACTAAAACAGGAAAATTTATTCAAATTTTTTTTGTCCTTGTTTTCAAAAGGTCAGAAAAACGAGTGAGTCTTCACACACGAGTACAGGATCCCTCTATCATATATTCCATCTGTAAATCCATTTTCGAAGCAATTTAAAAGCGTTTTGTTTGACTTTAAAAACATGAATGTTAATTGAACTAACTTTAAAGACACTGACAATGTGAGTTTAGTGCTCTGGACTCTTGAGTGCCTACATCAACTTAAGGTTCTCAGATCAAAGTCTCGATCGAGGCAACTACAATGCAGTTAACAGTGTCTGTTTCATCTCAATATAGCGGAATACAATAGAATATAATATTAAGAAATACAATAGAATAAAATGAATAGAAATACAATAGAATAAAATACAAAAAATACGCTAGAATAAAATAAAAACATATAAATGAAATACAAAGCAATGCAATACAAAAAAATGAAAAATATTTTTCTTACAGTAAACTTTGATCCCCCATGCGATGCAATACAATACAATGCACTACACAACAATAAAATACAATGCAATACAATACGGTACAATAAATGATAATACAATGCAATACAATGCAAAGCAAAACAATACAATACAAGAACAGTTATTATACAGTGGCATTCAACCCTGACAGATTTTATGGCTTTTGTATTCATACCCATCATAAAAATAATAATAAAATACGATTAATAATTTCATAATAACTAAAAAAACATCCACAAAACACTGAGCCAGACATCACTCGTCCCACAAGCATGTGGCCCCTTTGATTATTGAGTAATGGTGCCTTTGAAGACAGCCAAACAACAATAATAACAATAACAATAAAAACAACAACAACAACAACAAAGATATTTGAAAAACAAATAACAACGGCAACAATAAAATTAACAACAGCCATCAAAAAAAGTCAACAACAACAACCAACAACAACAGCCAACAACAACAGCCATCAACAACAGCCAACAACAACAACCATCAAAAACAGCCAACAACAACAACACTAACAACAGCACCAATAACAAAATTAAGAGCCAACAAAAAAAGCACAAAATAACAAGTAACATACCTCATAAGCTATTTCAAACACACCTTTTTCTTCATCTGCAAATCTACCAAACTCTTCACAGCTTTTTCCACAGGAAATGATTCAATAGACAAACCGATCCAGCATAGGAAGGAAAATTTTTCTATCTATAATTCACATGGAAAAAAAAGCAGATTTTTATTTTTCATAAGAAGAATGAAACAACTTTTCAGTACTTCTACTCAAAACACAACGTGTGTTTGTGGTCTTGGCGCCCCAATGACAGCATCGTCTGCTTCTGTGAAAAGTCTCTACTACTACGCGTCGACAGCTCTTCGATAAAAAATCCAATAAAAATGATAATAAAAAATAAAAATAGAAAAAAAGATTTTTTTAATGACATAAATATTAATTAAAAAAATTATCTCTCATTTTTAATCACCGGTGCAAGCAGCTCAAGTTTTTTTCTGTTTTTTTCTGTCTTTTTTATTTTTTATTTTTTTATTTTTTTTTGTATTGCATTGCAGATGCGGCTATTTAGATACAATACCTACACACCACACACTGCAACCCCTGTAACCCATTTCTCCTAAGTTAAGTCTCAATTTGCATGTTTTTCTCTCATGGTCTTTTAATTTTTCAATCATGGAGTTTTGTATTTTTTGTATTTTTGTATTTTTGTATTTTTTGTATTTTTGTCTTTTTTTTCTTTCTTTTTTTTTATTTTTTTTTAGTTTTTTTTATCTTAGATCTCAATAAATCAGACTGGAAAAACAGTGAAGTAAACCTGAAACATCGTACAACTGCGAATAATCAAATTTATGAGTTGATACACGGAAAAGTGATCGATAAAAATGAAATAAAAATAAGATAAATGGAAAAAATAATATAAAAAATATTAATGACAGAAAAAATAATAACAGAAAAAATAATAAAAATAATAATAATAAAAATAGTTTTAAAAAAATAATAACAGAAAAAATAATAAAAATAATAATAATTTAAATAATTTAAAAAAATAATAACAGGAAAAATTAATAAAAATAATAAAAACAGAAAAAATAGTAAAAAATAATAATAACAGAAAAAATAGTATAAGCAAAAAAATAATAATAAAAAAAGTAGAAAAAAATATAAAATAAAAAATACTAATGAAGCTGATAATTTTAATTATCCTGATCTATTATTATATAGTATTATTATTATTATTATTATATATTATTATTATTATTATTATATATTATTATTATTATTATTATATATTATTATTATTATTATTATATATTATTATTATTATTATATATTATAATTATGGACTCGAATCCTAAGAGCCAATCAACTGTAACAGTGAGAAGTGGAGACAAGCACACGCTCAAAAGCTTTACAATGAGAGGACAGGACGGGCGAGCGGGAGCAGCTGTGGTGTGATAGGGTTCAATATATTCACACAATCATCATTATTATTTTTTATTTTTTATTTTTTTTACAAAATTACTTTTATTATTCAATTTTATTATTTCATATTTCTTACACAATTATTATTATTATTATTTATTATTATTTGTTATTATTTATTTTTTTATACAAAATTATCATTATTATTTATTATTATTATTCACTTTTTTCACACAATTATTATTATTTATTATTCATACACAATTATTATTTTTATCATTTATTATTATTTGTTATTATTTATTATTCATACACAATTATTATTAATATTTATCATTATTATATATTTTCTTAATTATTTTTTCAATCAATATTTTATTCCTTTTATTTCATTTATTTATTATTAATTTTAATTTTAATTTTTTTATTAATTAATTAATCTTTTTTGCTACTTTTATCATTATTATTGGTGGTTTCTCATGTGGAAACATGGCGTGGTTGTTTTTTACGATCATCGTCGCTCAACGAAGACACACATTGACGATGCCGTTCGTTGTTGTTATAGAATTTCTCTGTAAAAGAACAAAGATTTATTGTTTCATTGTGTTTCGTTGTTGTTGTTGTTGTTATTTGTTGTTGTTGTTGTTGTTATTTTTTGTTGTTATTTGTTGATCTTTGCTGTTGTTGTTTCTTGTTGTTATTTGTTGTTCATGTTGTTGCTGTTGTTGTTGCTGTTGCTGCTGTTGTTGTTGTTGTTGTTGTTGTTGTTTTTGTTGTTGTTGTTTTTGTTGTTGTTGTTGTTGTTGTTGTTTTGGTGATGATGATACCTTCCAGAGTTCCACGGATTGCTCATTCCCTGATTTCCCGCTGCACTCTCTGCCATCGTTCGACTCACCTCAGTCTTCGCTTATCTTCCAATCAAATCATTTTCATCTTCTCTTGTCTTTATATTTTTTAATTTTCTTTTTTTCATTCTTCATTGTTGATTAATTAATCAATTAATTAATTAATTCATTCATTCATTCATTCATTCATTTATTCATTCATTCATTCATTCGTTCATTCATTCATTCATTCATTCATTCATTCATTCAATTTAATTTTTCCGATTTTTTAAGGCTTTCCCATCATTTTTCATTCCTTTTCACATTAATTTAACCATTAGTTCTCACTCCACCCATCCATACATTCATCCCAAGCCTTTTCAATTTCATCTCTCCAAAAAACAAATTCCATTCGAATCCTTTTAATATCCACCTGAATTGGCAAAATAATTGAAAATAAACGTGCACAACCTCACCCGCACCAGTGACGTCATAAATTGTTCCTGGGGAATTGCTTCCAGTGCTTACTTAGCCTTTCAGTCCAGGTTTGAAATACAGATTATAATTCTTCATCTTTTAAAATGTCTCCTTACGCTTGAAAAGTTTCATCTTTTTTGCTTTTAATCTCACAGGTGTCCCGGTTGCTCGTCTTGACTTTTTAAAATGGATTAATAAATGTATCATGTCCATTGCTTATATTTATTTATTTTTATTTTTATTTTCATGTTTATTTTTTTAACTGATAAAATACAAAAATTAAGAGTGTTTTTATCGCGGCATCAACTCACTTTTGAAAGGGAATATTTAGTATACAAACTGTTAGTTTGTACGCTGAAAGTCAAATTTCATCTTTATACTTTATTCACATAAAAAAATATTTCACACAAAAGTTAATTAACACAAAGCTTCAATTTACACAAAAAAGTTAATTCACAAAAAGTTAATTTACACCAAACTTTATTTACATAAACTATAATTTGAAATAAAAATTTAAATTCATTTTTAAAATTTAATTTATTAGGCTTCCCTGGAAGCACCAGGCCTTCTGAAGGTTTTGGGGAACAAAGATTTCCTACACAAAAAACTCTCAATTCAATTTCCGGCTCAGCATCCATTAAACAAAGCAAGGTTTCCGTTGAAAAAAACAACTTTTGAATTTTGAAATAGAAAAAAAGAAAAAATTTAGTGAAAAAAAAAAATTTAAGTTTTGGTAATTTTTTTCCTCTCCTTACGTTGGATCGTTTCTTAATCTTTAATTTTTTTTTTCAGTTATTAAGTATACATTTCCCGAATAACGATTCTCACTTATTCATTGTGAAGGGTCTCATTTTGTTCTTTTCTTTTCAATGAAAACCAATATGGAAAACGTTTTGTTTATTAATCAAATCAAATCAAATCAAACACGAATTTTATTATAGTGGCATTAACCCCGTAAAGTTTCGAGGCTACAGTCTTTCTTAAGTTCATACTTTTCTTATAATTCCAAATAATTTTTTTGAAAAGTTATTTTTTACATAATATTATTTTCATGATAGTTCATTTTTCGATTTTTCCCTTATAAGATTTCCATGTTTACTGTGACTTCAAATATTTGAAAAAACAAAAAAAAATGTTGAAAAAACATATCATGAATAGCCTGCAAGTGAAGCTGGAGGTTGTGAAGTAGAGTTGAACAAGGTGTTAAAAATATTCTCTACTGAACATTCAGGCAACTGCGTGGATTCGAACCGATGACTTTAGTGTCTATCTTTAGCACCGGCCCCAGCAACTCACATACTCTAATCTAATCAAACCTGAAGATTTGTAGCCCGTCTTTTAGCGCCTGGTTCAAAAATGCCTGTCTTACCATTTTTGCACATATAGTCTAATCTAATCAACTCATTTATATAGCGCTGATTTTTCACTGTTCAAGAGCGCTCTGCTACGAACATATCAAAAGAAATGCACTTGATTCGACAAAAGTGGCCACCACCTCGATGGAATCGGTTGTTGTTGAGGAGTTGAAAACCGTGGAAAACTTAATTTGTCTTTTTACTCCTCCCAACCATTTGAATTGTGTACCGATTAGCAATTTAGTTATTGAACATCTCGTGGTGAATGGTACAAAAGGTATAAATATATATAATTTATTTTTGCCTCAGTTGCTTGTCTTAGCAGGTTACAATTTTTTTTAATAGTTTTTATTGAATCAAATCCAGACAAACGCTGGAAATGGCACAGAACATGGTGAACAATCAAAATGAAAGAAAAAAAACTAAAATCAACAATGACTGAATGTCATAAGAATTTTCAAGTGTCTGTTGCAAGAGATCAAAAACTGACTATAGAATCAAATTTATAAATCTCAAAAATTTAGAATTGAGTCATAGTTTATATTGAATGACTATTGAAGAATGTTTTATCAAATTAACCAAAACTGGAATATTGAAATTCAAAAGCAGAATTGTCTATTAACTCAAATAAATGAGTCTTAAAATTTTAGAATTGAATCATATCTTAAAACCACATAACAACTACTGCAGAGTTATTTCAAGTTATTTCTTCTTTTCTTTCATTTTCCTTCTCAGCCATTTCTTATATTCACAAGGAAGTTTGTCTGGATACCACAATTTCTTGAGATGCTTTCAACACTCGCTCACTTTCTTTTTTTAAAGTTGGCAAGCGGTATTCTTGTAGCCGATTGGTTGACCATTTTACAGCAATGTCTTTTTCTTCTTCAGCCATTTCTCAAATTCACAAGTCCGTCAAGATACCACAAATTTTTACTTTCTTGTTGAGTAATTTGGCAAACGGTATTTATGTAGGCGTTGGTTGACGATTTCACTGCAATGTCTGTATTTCAAACGAGAAAATAGCGAATTCGGCAATCTCTTCAAAATTTCTTCAAAATTTCTTCAAAATCTACGGTGGGTTCCTCTGAGGAAACTTTTTTTCTCACTCTCACCACTGTTACTTCTCTTTTTTCTTTTCGTGAAACTTGGATTTTTTATTAGTAGTAGTAGCTTATTATTTTTATTAATATTATTATTTTCTTTATTTTTATTTTTTCATTTTTTTTTATTTATTTATTTTTATATTATAATCAGCGCTATAGAAATATGTTGGTTGGATTAGATTTTATTTGGTGGCACACTAACATTTTATGAATCAAAAAAAGAATGAATTTTTTATTTAATTAAATTTTGAAACTTAAAATTAAAGATGGTTTCCTTTTAATCGCTAGATGGGAGTGCGGAAGTGAATAAAAAACAAAATTTCACTTCCAAAATCACGAAACAGTCATCCCAATTGTCAGCAATTCTGAGCTATTCCGAATAAAATACAAAAGTTCTATTGTCGAAAATCAAAGCAAAAAACAGAAAAACAAAATGAATAATAATAATAATAATAATAATAATAATAATAATAATAATAATAATAATAATAATAATAATAATAATAATAATAATAATAATAATAATAATAATAATAATAATAATAATAAAAATAATAATAATAATAATAATAATAATAATAATAATAATAATAATAATAATAATAATAATAATAATAATAATAATAATAATAATAATAATAATAATAATAATAATAATAATAATAATAATAATAATAATAATAATAATAATAATAATAATAATAATAATAATAATAATAATAATAATAATAATAATAATAATAATAATAATAATAATAATAATAATAATAATAATAATAATAATAATAATAATAATAATAATAATAATAATAATAATAATAATAATAATAATAATAATAATAATAATAATAATAATAATAATAATAATAATAATAATAATAATAATAATAATAATAATAATTTGTCTAAGTATTATTTGCGATGAAATGCGCAAGTTGTAGTTAATGCAGGAAATGAGGTAAAATGCAACTTTGAAACTGTCTTCAAGAAAGCAGGCATCAGCACAGAGTGGGAATCAAGGGAAGGCTCTTCTGGTTGTTCACAGCGCCTCACGTCATCAAGTCCCAGTTATAATTCTGAAATTAACATTAATTGGTTTCAAATAATTAAATTAGTAATCGATTGTTTCAAATAATTAAATTAGAATCAATTTATTTTTAATAAATAAGTATTAATTAAAAGAATGTAATTAAGTATGTTTCTGTAATTTTAATTCAGCTGGTACATTTTGATATGAAATCAAATAACAAAAGATTATGTTTTTATACATTAAAATATAATAAAATACAATACAATACAATACAATAATATACAATACAATACAATATAATACAATACAATACTATACAATACAATACAATACAATACAACACGATTAAAATACAATGCAATACAATTAAAATACAAATATCATTATAACGGCATCAACCCCGTGAAGTTTCGAGACCACAATGAGATGATCTTTGGATAGGAGCCATATCACATCAAACAATAACTGTCATTTCTCTTAAACTAAAAATAATAAACAATAAAGGAATACAACAATGACATTCGACACAATATAACAAAGGGTTGAAATACAATAATCTTTTATCCTGTTTCATTTTATTTTTATTTTTTTTATTTTATTTTATTTAATTTTATATTATATAAGAATTGACTATTGTGTTAAACTTTAATATAATATTAAATTCAATAGAATATTAAAACCTAGATAGAATATTAAGTTTTATATAATATTAAAATATTAAGTTTTATATAATATTAAAATATTAAGTTTTATATAATATTAAATGTCAAGTTCTCTAATAACCTCACAATCTAATGGATTATGACGATGTAATATAATATCACCACATAAAATCATGTAGCACAGTAGCACAATGCGACTGTGTCATAAAGGAGGACGTGGTGGCGTGGTTGACTTCTGGGCCTACAGCACGCACCCTTAATGCAAACAAGGCGCTGTCGTGGAACAACCACTCAATGCTTTTGACATCAAGTTGTTTAGTGTTATCTTTTTTTGTTAATATTTTTTCTTTTTTTATTATCAACCTTTTTTTGTTATCTTTTTTTATTATTGTATTTTTTTGTTATTATAATTTTTTGTCTCTATCATATTACGTCATTATCCCATTTTGTCAATATCTGTTTTGTTTTCTTATTTTTATCATTTTTAATATTTTTTGTTGTTATTATTATCTTTTTTTATAAACATTGTTATTATTAATTGTTGATTTTGATGTTGTTATTAGCATTATTGGCCTCGAAACTCTACGGGGTTGATGCCACTATAATAATATTCGTTTTTGTATTGTATTATTATTGTTATTTGTAGTTATTAATATCAGTACTTTAATTATTATTATTTCATAGTATAATATTAGTATTAGTAGAAGTAGTTTTTGGAATAATAACAGTATAAATTTTTTCTATTATTACAATACAAAACAATACAATACAAAAACTAAGCTTATTGTAGTGGCATCAACCACGTAGAGTGTAAAGAGTGTAAAAAAAAATAAAGCATTCTAAAAATAGATAGAAACAATAAACTGGAAATAAGCCAAAAAATACTAAATACACATTTTGAACGTCAAGTAGACTAATTTTGAGGGCCAAGTGGACTAAATTTAGATGTCAAGTAGACTAACTTTGAGTGTTAAAAAACTAATCTTGAATACCAGTAGATAAATTTTAACTTTCCTTATATTAATTTTAATTATCAGTAGACTAATTTCAATTTTCAGTAAACTAATTTTGATTATCAGTAGACTAATTTTGGTTATCAGTAGACTAATTTCATCTATCAGTAAACTAATTTCAATTATCGGTAGACTAATTTAAATTATCAGTGGACTAATTTCAATTATCGGCAGACTATTTTAATCATCAGCAGACTAATTTCAATTATCAGTAGACATTTTGGTACCTGCAGATTGTTGGTTGGCTTTGAGGTATTTCTTTTGTTTGTAGTTGATTCTGGAGGAAGATGGAAATAATTCAATGGAGTCATACCTCAGAGCTGGAGTTGATGCAACTTATGTGGATACAAAATCTAAGGTAACTTCATTTATAATTCATGAATGAACGAATGAAAGAATGAAGGAATAGATGAATTAATAATGGATGAATAAATGGATGAATAAATGGATGAATGAATGGATGAACAGACAAATGCGTGAATGAATGAATGAATTGATTAATTGATTAGTTAATGTACAATTTGTTATAAAAAGTATGAATAAATCTTAAACTTGAGAATCTAATTTATGGAGCACCAAAGGAAGGAATTGAAGAGAGTAACAAGAAGCAAGAAGAGGTGAATAAAACGATGGGAGAGCAATAGAGACTCACCTGAAAAAGTAAGAATAATAATGATAAAATGAAAAAAAAAAATATATATATAATGATAATGAGAGAGAGAACTCTCAAGAAAGGAGAAAATGATGACGAAGGAGAGGAGACTCACTTGAGGAAAGCGACTAAGGCGATGACTAGAGCAATCAACAACATTGCCACCACCACAGGCAACACTATCAACAACTGCAACTTCAAGTCCATCTTCAACATGCTGTCCATCAGTGCTGTGGTGGTGTTGTGGGGCGGTGTTGTGGTTGATGGTGTTGTGGTTGGTGGTGTTGTGGTTGATGGTGTTGTGGGGGGTGGTGTTGTGGTTGGTGGTGTTGTGGTAATGTTGTGGTAATGTTGTGGTGGTGTTGCTGGTGATGTTGTGGTGGTGTTGTGGTAATGTTGTGACAATGTTGTGGTGGTGTTGCTGATGTTTGTGTTGTTGCTTGAGTTGTTGGCTTTTTTCCTTTTTTGTTGATTTTAAGATGTTTTTGATGTTATTGGAGCTGTTGATGTTATTGGAGCTGTTGATGTTATTGGAGCTGTTGATGTTATTGGAGCTGTTGATGTTATTGGAGCTGTTGATGTTATTTTTGGTGTTGATGTTGTTGTTGGTGTTTATGTTTTCTTGTTGTTGGAGTTGTTGTTTGCGATGTTTCCTTGGTTTTTGCCATGAATGTCTTAATTTGTATGTTGTTTTTGTTTTTGTTGTTGTTGATGTTGTTGTTGTTGTGCTTAATGTTGTTGTTGTTGTTGATGATGATGTTGCTGCTGTTGAAATCTTCAATGTAAATTTTTTTCGACCAATTCATTTTTCTAACGCTTTGTCTAAAAGTTTTCAAAACTATGACAATTTTTCAATTTTATGTACTTTTAATCATTCTACAACCTTTTATTTTTCAAAATTATTCCTCCATAAAAGGTTTTTTTATAAGTTTAATTAGGTCAATTGGTTCAACTTTCCTTTGTTATCTGTTCTTTATTAAAATTGAAAAACAACAAAAGGTTAACCTGAGTGTTTTTTTGTTTCCATTGCATTTTTGAGTGCCTTATTTTGAACTTCAGCTCTGTCAACTGCCTCATTCTCTAATTTAAAAAATTCAAATTTAAATATTTTGTACTTTAGTTACACCAGTTTTGTTGTTGTTATAAACATTAATGCTTTTGTTCCTATTCTTTTTGTTAATATCTTTATTATTATTTTTATTTATTTATTTTTTCTATTTCTTAATTTTTTATTATTTTTTATGTTATTATTATTATTATTATTGTTATTATTATTATTATTATTCTTCTTCTTCTTCTTCTTCTTCTTCTTATTATTATTATTATTATTATTATTATTATTATTATTATTATTATTATTATTATTATTATTATTATTATTATTATTATTATTATTATTATTATTATTATTATTATTATTATTATTATTATTATTATTATTATTATTATTATTAAATGGTTTATTGAAGTCATTAATCAACGTTGTCATACACGAGTCGTCTTAAAGTCAAGTGTGTGACGCACACTTAGACGTGTGTGACGTTGCACACGTTGTAACGTCATTCAGACACGGGTCTATTTGAGAAGTTCAGACATTTTTATACATAACTTAAAAAGAATTTATTACGTAACTCAAACATACCTGTGTATTTTACTCAAATACACGTTTGTACGTTACTCATACGTTATCTAATCTAGGCTAATCAAATCATTTATATAGCGCTAAATCCACACAGTTCAAGATCGTACGTGCGTACGTAACTCAAACACTTTTGTAAGTAACACGTACTTACGTGTGTACGTAACTCAAACACTTTTGTAAGTAACACGTACTTACGTGTGTACGTAACTCAAACACTTTTGTAAGTAACACGTACTTACGTGTGTACGTAACTCAAACACTTTTGTAAGTAACACGTACTTACGTGTGTACGTAACTCAAACACTTTTGTACCAGCCAGTGTCAGGAACGTGTGTTGACACTCAGTACCTCATTCCGCACTCGTGTTCATCGACTTATGCTGATGCACTAGTCGTGATCAGTGCCTTTATTGCTCTCTTATTTTGTCTTAATTTTTTTCTTTTATTTTGTTTTTTTCATTTTGTTTTTTATTTTGTTTTTTTTTATTTTGTTTCAAAGCTTTAAATTTGAATTTTTTTCTTACTCATTTTCTTAATCACTTTCAAGTTTTGAATTATTTTATTATTCTATAAGGTTTGTCTACTCTTATCCTTTCTTTAAAACAAATTAGTCTTTCGTAATCACGG
>OX387251.1:1910064-1915064 GCA_947562095.1 Branchellion lobata | reverse complement strand
TTCTAATAAATAAAAAATAATAAAATACTTTATTTTTATTTTAACTTTTTTATGTTCCAAGAAATAATGTTTTTCATACTTTTGAATGTTGGTTGCTACATAGCTTCACAAATCCATTGAAATAAATATAATGTAAAAATACATAGTAAAGAGTATAGGAATGTTTTCCAGCACAAGACCTCAAAATTCCTTGAAACATTTACAGAGTCCGACCTGACTGAGTCAATGAAAATTACCAAAAAAAATATTATAAATTTTTTATTTCAATCAGGTACATCAAAATATAAAAAAAAGTGAAAAGGTTTTTGCCTGGGAACTCCATAAGAGACGCATTACTCTTAATAATATTAGAAACTGTCCAAAAAACGTGGTCTGTGAACAGATGTGGGTTGTTGAAAGGTATTGCTTAAATAAGATTTGTCAAGGAATTGATGTGTGTCGCCTGTAGGGTTGTTCTTCACAGGACCTCCGATGACAACTTTCTGGTGTTGCATGAAAGATGGAAGCTTAAAGATTGTAATTATTTTATTTTTTTTTATTCTTTTTTTTTTATTTCATTATTATTTTATTCTTTTATTGTTTTTTTAAATTTATTGTTTTTATTATTTTTTTATTGTTTTTTGTTCTATTTTTATTTGGTTTGCTTTTTTCAATTTTATTTCTTCATATTATTATTTAATTTAACTTTTTTTTATTAAATTTTTTATCTACACCGTCATCATTGGTTATTTTTATATTTTTTTAGTTTCACGTGCTGATTTTTTTATCGCTTCGGCTCTCATTGTCTGTGGTCTTGCCGAATTTATGAGGTTAAAACTTTATGACTTTCTGGGTTTTCCCACTGAAAAAGCAATGAAACTTGAGAAGCTTTCAAGTGAAAATTTACGATTGAAAAGTTAGAAATGTCAAAATGAACAAAAAAACAGATAGAAATCGGTTATGAATAATGAACTGTAAAATCAAATAATTTTTCCATCGATTCGTGAAAAGAACCATTTGGTGAATAACTGTCTGAAATATTTTCTATATTATCTATTGGAATAAATCCAGACTAACGCTGGAAATGTTACATCATTGCAAACTATTGAAAAAAAATGGAAAAATTTAAATTAAAACTAAATTAATTTTACGTATAATTATATTTATAAAAATAATTATGTGAATAGTTATTGAATATCTTATTCAAATAATTTATTTTTATAAATTGAAAGATTTTGTGTATAACCACTGAGGTATTTGATGTGTAACAAGTCAAATATTTGGTTCTATTGTTCATATCTCGAAGCCATTGACTGTTCGGTGAACTCCCCTACCAAGGATGACTCAACACCCGAACTTCTCAACATTGTTGAAGGCTCATCCATTGATTATATTTAGTTAGTTTAAGATTAATTAATTTAATTTATTTTTTTTAAGTTAATTAAATGAAGTTGGTTTAATTCAGAGTAAATTGAATTAGATTGGGGTATCTCAATTAAAATCAAAAAAGACTGAATCAATATTGAACCTGCGGAAATCTCAACTGAGTCTTGAAACATTGTTTCATATTGTAATTGTAATTTCAACTGTCTGGCACGCCCTCTTTCGAACAATATGAGCTGAGTCCGGCTTTTGAAACAGAGTTATTGAAAGATTTTTGAAATGATTATAACTAAACACGTATGCCTTAGTAGCTCAGAATTTCAAATCGTTTTCAAAATATTTCTTGGAGATTCATTGAAAAATGTTCATTTTGGTGGCTACTTGTATTAATCGGAGTATAGTTTCTCACTGAGCTATTACACACTATTGAAACCCGGTTCAAAATATGGAAGAAGAAGAAGAAGAAGAAGAAGAAGAAGAAGAAGAAGAAGAAGAAGAAGAAGAAGAAGAAGAAGAAGAAGAAGAAGAAGAAGAAGAAGAAGAAGAAGAAGAAGAAGAAGAAGAAGAAGAAGAAGAAGAAGAAGAAGAAGAAGAAGAAGAAGAAGAAGAAGAAGAAGAAGAAGAAGAAGAAGAAGAAGAAGAAGAAGAAGAAAAAGAAGAAGAAAAAGAAGAAGAAGAAGAAGAAGAAGAATAATAATAAGAAGAAGAAGAAGAAGAAGAAGAAGAAGAAGAAGAAGAAGAAGAAGAAGAAGAAGAAGAAGAAGAAGAAGAAGAAGAAGAAGAAGAAGAAGAAGAAAAAGAAGAAGAAGAAGAAGAAGAAGAAGAAGAAGAAGAAGAAGAAGAAGAAGAAGAAGAAGAAGAAGAAGAAGAAGAAGAAGAAGAAGAAGAAGAAGAAGAAGAAGAAGAAGAAGAAGAAGAAGAAAAAGAAGAAGAAGAAGAAGAAGAAGAAGAAGAAGAAGAAGAAGAAGAAGAAGAAGAAGAAGAAGAAGAAGAAGAAGAAGAAGAAGGAGAAGAAAAAGAAGAAGAAGAAGAAGAAGAAGAAGAAGAAGAAGAAGAAGAAGAAGAAGAAGAAGAAGAAGAAGAAGAAAAAGAAGAAGAAGAAGAAGAAGAAGAAGAAGAAGAAGAAGAAGAAGAAGAAGAAGAAGAAGAAAAAGAAGAAAAAGAAGAAGAAAAAGAAGAAGAAGAAGAAGAAGAAGAAGAAAAAGAAGAAGAAGAAGAAGGAGAAGAAGAAGAAGAAGAAGAAGAAGAAGAAGAAGAAGAAGAAGAAGAAGAAGAAAAAGAAGAAGAAGAAGAAGAAGAAGAAGAAGAAAAAGAAGAAGAAGAAGAAGAAGAAGAAGAAGAAGAAGAAGAAGAAGAAAAAGAAGAAGAAGAAGAAGAAGAAGAAGAAAAAGAAGAAGAAGAAGAAGAAGAAGAAGAAGAAGAAAAAGAAGAAGAAGAAGAAGAAGAAGAAGAAGAAGAAGAAGAAGAAGAAGAAGAAGAAGAAGAAAATGAGGATGATGATGATGATGATGATGATGATGATGATGATGATGATGATGATGATGATGATGATGATGATGATGATGATGATGACGATGATGATGATGATGATGATGATGATGATGATGATGATGATGATGATGATGATGATGATGATGATGATGATGATGATGATGATGATGATGATGATGCTGATGATGATGATGATGATGATGATGATGATGATGATGATGATGATGATGATGATGATGATGATGATGATGATGATAATGATGAAGAAGAAGGAAAAGAAGAAAATGAAAATGAAAAAGATTAAAAAGAAAAAAAGAAAAAGTTTTTTTATTAATAATCGTAATCTTCATGTTTTCAGAATCTTTTATTAAGTTGAACTCCATGGTTTGCAGATCAGCATGAGGGCTTTGAAGTTAATTAAATTTTTAAAAGTCAGTGCTATACAAATGTTTTTTCAAAGTTACTTAGAGTTTCCAACTCAATGGATCTTCGAGAATCAAAGTCAGGCGACATTGAAGGGGGTACTTGACAAGCACCGAGTTTCCACTGGATTGCAATCTCTGCAGTGCTTTGATTTCAATTTGAAACGGAAAATGGACTTTGAAATGAAAAATAAAAATTGAAATAAAAAATAAAAATTGAAATAAAAAGCAAACTTTGAAACAAAAAAATTACCTGAAAATAAAAGAAAAAAAGAAAGTTTTAATGAGAAACAAACTTTAAAATGATTAAAAAAACTTCTTTTCAAATCTCCATCGAATGCTCAAGTATCTGTGGAGGCCCGTTATGTGCTGTAGGCACTATCACGTGCAACGCACTCCAGCGTTTATATGCTGTGGTCCTCAGTGCGGAGATTGAAGCATCGTAGAGAGAGTGATGGAAGAAGATTAGATTGGATTAGAGCGAGTGAAGATTAGTGAAGATAACGTGGATTGGATTAGAGATAACGTAAATAATAATAAAGATTTAAAAAATATTAACAAGTTATTAAAATCTATATTATGTTTGTTCATAGTTAAATCCAGGAAAGCCTTAATGTTGACTCGTTACTTTCAGATAAGCAATAGTTTGTGATATTTTGAGCACAAGTTTGAAGTTTTGTGTTTTTTGTTCATAAAAATGAAAAAAGATATTTTTAGTTTGTGAATGCATTTTTGATTAATCCTACAAAATTAAAGTGCTCTAACGCCAGAAGGTATTGTTCAATTATTCGTTTTTTTCTTTTTTTTCATTTAAATACTTAACTACCAAAGTTTTAAATCTGATCATTTTTATTTAAAATTCAAAAAAAATTTGCGAAATATTTAAACAAAATTAATCATAATTATTAAAAAAATGAATAAAAAACTCTAAAAAAACTGAAAAGATCATAATCCACGTAATGACGATCTTTCATGAAAACACAATGTGTTCCCAAAAGCGCTCATTGTTTTTAAAAAATTTGCGTTTTTTTTCGTCTGCCTTATTTATACGAGGCAGACGAGAAGTATTCATTCGCATTTCGTAGAGTTGCCGCAAATTTGAAGGTTTTCAGGTATATTTTTGCAACAACAAAACATATTTTTAAAATTAAAATAATCTCACTTTATTCAATATAACCTGATCTCATATCATTCAATATAACCTGATCTCATATCATTCAAAATAACCTGATCTCATATCATTCAAAATAACCTGATCTCATATCATTCAAAATAACCTGGTTTAATTTTTTTCAGTATAGTCTGGTCTTATTTTCTTCACTATAATCTAGTCTAATTTTCTTTACTTTAATCTGGTAAGGTTTTCTTCACTACAATCTACTCAGGTTTCAGTTATTATTTTCCTCTCTTGTTTCATTCTTCATAGCCTAACTCATTATATAGTTTATTTATTGAGTGAAAGTGTCCAAAAACAAAAAAAGGGTATGCAATCTAATCTAATCAAAGAAAATAGATTTTATAGCGCTGACTGCCTATTGTTAAGAGCACACGAAAGTTATTGGAGACATCGGCCTGAATGACTTTCGTTTCAGTTTTTGTGTCCGCAAACGTAGGAAAGCTTCCACAATAACTGGTTATTACTGCTGTTAGGTTTTTATCTTTGAGTATCATGACTTCATGACATTTCAACAAAAGTGTAATATCCAACTTGTTTTAATTATCTTC
>OX387251.1:1900064-1905064 GCA_947562095.1 Branchellion lobata | reverse complement strand
AATTTGAACAAAAAACTCTTTGTGGTATGTTCTTTTTGGTATGTTCACATCTTTTCAGCGCTGTGTTCACAATGTTCACATTACAGTGTTCACAATGTTTACATCGCTGTGTTCACAGTGTTCACATCGCTGTGTTCACAATGTTCATATTACTGTGTTCACAATGTTCACATCGCTGTGCTCACAATGTTCACATCGCTGTGTTTACAATGTTCACATTACTGTGTTTACAATGTTCACATTACTGTGTTTACAATGTTCACATTACTGTGTTCACAATGTTCACATAGCTGTGTTCACAATGTTTATATTACTGTGTTCACAATGTTCACATCGCTGTGTTTACAATGTTCCCATTGCTGTGCTCATAATGTTCACGCACAATGGCATGGACTGACACAGCAAGAAACCCAGCAGAGGAAAGTTATGCACCTATTACATCAGCATTAAAGGTTGGTTGAAAGCCTGGAGTAGAATGATTCGAAGTCTCCGTGACTGTATGTAGAAAAACTTTCCAACTAAATAATGAAATAGGTAAAATTTAATATACAAAAAAATTCAGAAAAAGGAAATTAATTTTTTTAAAACATAAAATTCATCTTTGAAAGCCACAAAAGCCGGAAATAGTACAGCTAAAAAAATGAATTTCTAAAAACTAAAAGTTAATGGAAGTCACTGAAAGAGACAAAAAAACTTTCATAAAAACTCAAAAGTTTAACTTTCTTTGAAAGGTTTTTCATGACATAATGATGAACGCTATAAAAAACAGTGAAAAGTACTCGGGAAGATCTCGAAAAAAATACAGTTTGTTTCAGAATTATTTTTTTCTGTTTCAAACGAATTTAAAACAATTTTTTCAAGTTTTTTTTTAACTAAAACTTGTTTTTTTTAATAATTTTTTTAAACTTTTTTTCTTTATAACTTTTTTTTAATTTAAAATTTTGGTTTTTCAATAATTTTTTTTTCTTTCGAAAAAACTAATAAATTTCTATGAAGAAATTTTTCTTTCGTGTTCGAAACAATCCGACATTTTTATAGCGCCGATTCGGAAAGTGCAAAAAGATAAAAACAAACGAAAATGTATAGCGGTTTCATTATTTATTTCCCTTTGTATTTTCGCGTTCATATCTCAACTTGGGTTGGCATTATATATTTTTGAAAGCTGGAAAAATAAATTTCCAACATTTGGCTTCACGATGTCACCATGGCGGCAACACAGCACCCCTGAAGGCCCACAGATGTAATGAAGCTGATACAGTATAAACAACTACCTGTACAAAATGTATGATAGAGCTGATACAGTATAAACAACTACCTGTACAAAATGTACAATAGAGTTGATACAGTATAAACAACTACCTATACAAAATGTACAATAGAGCTGATACAGTATAGACAACTACCTATACAAAATGTATGATAGAGTTGATACAGTATAAACAACTACCTGTACAAAATGTACAATAGAGCTGATACAGTATAAACAACTACCTGTACAAAACGTATGATAGAGTTGATACAGTATAAACAACTACCTGTACAAAATGTATGATAGAGCTGATACAGTATAAACAACTACCTGTACAAAACGTATGATAGAGTTGATACAGTATAAACAACTACCTGTACAAAATGTATGATAGAGCTGATACAGTATAAACAACTACCTGTACAAAATGTATGATAGAGTTGATACAGTATAAACAACTACCTGTACAAAATGTACAATAGAGCTGATACAGTATAAACAACTACCTGTACAAAATGTATGATAGAGCTGATACAGTATAAACAACTACCTGTACAAAATGTACAATAGAGTTGATACAGTATAAACAACTACCTGTACAAAACGTATGATACCTTTTTACACCCCCTCAAAAACCTTTAAAACTTTCTATATTTTTTCATAAACCATTCCACCCACCTTACCTGCTAAAAAATTTCCAAACCTTTCAAAACCCCATAAACCCTCATAAAACCCATAAACCCTCATAAACCCTATAAACCCCCATAAACCCTTTATAAACCCCCATAAAACCCCCTTAAACACCCCCAAAAACCACCACAAACCTCCTTTCCAGGTTTGTGTGTTGTCCTTCTGCGACGATCTGGAGTACTGGGGAATGGACGAAAGTTACCTCGAGTCGTGCTGCCAAAACGCCTTCCAAACATGCAAGGACCAGGTGGGTGTGTCTGAGCAAATGATTGAAAAAAGTTTATTTTTTCGTTTTATTGTTTTTTTTTCATTTTATTGTTTTTTTTTTCTTTTTGTTTTACTTTTGATTTTTTTATTTAAGTGCTGATATTGAGTTTTTTTTTTCAAATCTCAGTTTAATTGTTTTTTTTTCATGAGTGATTTCAAAAGTTTGAACGTTTCAATATTCATTATCGAATCAAAACACGTTTTGGTGCCGTAACAAAAACAAAAAATAGATGCAAACGAAGTATAGAAAAGTTTTTTTATATTTTTATTATTTATCATACAATACAATACAAAATACAGACACGAATATTATTATAGTGGCATTAACCCCGTAGAGTTTCGAGGCCATATATTGATAAGAAACAAAATCAGAAACATATGAATTATATGAAAACAAAATTAAAAATATTTCAGATTGAACATTCAAAATTTATATTGTATTCATTACGTATTGAGCTGGAGTCTCAAAGGAACATCTGTTATGCGCTAAATAAATAAGAGTTGAAACTGAAATAATATATAAAAGACAGAAAAACAACCGCCTGTATTGGCGCTTCTGTTGCATGCCTTATTATTATTATTCATTTTTTTATTTAATCATTTATTTATTTATTTATTAGATTATTTATTTGTTTATTTATTTATTTATTTGTTTATTTATTTATTTATTTGTTTATCTATTTATTTATTTGTTTATTTATTTATTTACTTTTACTATTATTTTTTCTACTCATATTATTAATTTATACATTTATTTATCACTATTATTATTATTATTTTTATTTATTTGTTTTGTTATACTATTTTTTTCTATGATTTTTTTATTTTTTGATTTTATTATTATTATTATTATTATTATTATTATTATTATTATTTTTATTATTATTATTATTATTATTATTATTATTATTATTATTATTATTATTATTATTATTATTATTATTATTATTATTATTATTATTATTATTATTATTATTATTATTATTATTATTATTATTATTATTATTATTATTATTATTATTATTATTATTATTATTATTATTATTATTATTATTATTATTATTATTATTATTATTATTATTATTATTATTATTATTATTATTATTATTATTATTATTATTATTATTATTATTATTATTATTATTATTATTATTATTATTATTATTATTATTATTATTATTATTATTATTATTATTATTATTATTATTATTATTATTATTATCATTATTATTATTATTATTATTATTATTATTATTATTATTATTATTATTATTATTATTATTATTATTATTATTATTGTTATTATTATTATTATTATTATTATTATTATTATTATTATTATTATTATTATTATTATTATTATTATTATTATTATTGAAAAGAATGAATTTTCCAAAAACCTTTGCTGTGGACTCAAATTTCACACGCACACGCTCTTCCATGCTTCACGCACCCATCCCTTCAAATATTTCTTCCATCTTCCAAAGTCCTCCTCCTCCTCCTCCTCCATCCTCTCGTCTGACCACACTGCGTGTGACGACCCACACACATAGGTTTTATCCGTTTTTTTTTCCTTTTTTTTCCTTTTTTTTTTAATTTTTTTTTAAATCTGTTTTTTTCTTTTTTTAATCTGTTTTTTTCTTTTTATATCTGTTTTTTTATGTAAAATCTTTTTTTTTGTCCAATTTATTTTCCTTTTTTTAATTCTGATTTTTTTTTCAATCTTTTTCCCTATTTTATTTGTTTTTTTAGTTATAAACACGTACAAAAATACACGACTCCCAACAAAGGAGTCCTAAACACTCGGAACCATTCTACGGAAAGCCTCACATACAAAAGGAAACAGCAGTAAAATCCGATCTTTATCCTTCCGAGGTTTAGAATCAGATGAAGCTTTCCCCCCAAGACAGAGTGATGGGTCCTGCTGTATGGCTGGTCTTGTGTAAACTTTCGAAGGGTAGAAAAACTTCTCCATAGTTGTGTTTGTCTTCAAAAGCTGAGGCCATGAAACTTTCCGGTGTTGAGGCCACTGTTTTATAATAAGCATTTCTTTGTGTTTCATTGTATTCAAGTCTGGAATGGTTGTTTCAGTGGTGCTGATTGTTCCAGTGGTGTTGGTTCATTAACTTTCGCATACTTCTTTCACTCTCAATAATAACGACGACACCCTTGGAACTCGTTAGTTTGATTGGAAGCTTCTGTACGTTGTGGAAGGTATCATCATCAGACAACAACCATTCATCGCTTATGTGATTTCACTTTCTTTATTGAGTGTTAAGATTTTCTTGTTCCTATTTCAATTCCGCCCAGTGAGTGGTCATATGTAACAGTGGTAGATTCTGGAGTTTTTTTTATAGTCTTTGTAAGATCAAGTCCAGAAATACGCTGGAAATGTTACAAAAACACAGCACTTAGAGCTTCAAATGTTGTTTAGATTCGCCTTCAGTGACGGCAAGTTCGAAAGACGTTGGAATATGGGGTATGCAGAATTTTTGAGATAAACGCTAAAAAATTCAAAAAAAAAGATTATAATAAAAAAAAAAACAATTTCAAATATTAAAAATACAATAAAGAGAATCAGACAATGACAATTGAAAATATATGATTAAAGAAAAGATCAGAAAAGAATAATTAGATGTAGAAAAGACAGACGAAGCGCCAAAAGCAGGCACAACAAGATGAATGAGGAGATTATCTCGATGAAGTTAGCAGATCCTCTTATCTTCGAATTGATTTCATTTTTCTCAACATGCAAATCCACTTCTTGAAACAGTCGTGAATTTTATTTTTGAAA
>OX387251.1:1895064-1897564 GCA_947562095.1 Branchellion lobata | reverse complement strand
GAAAAAAAGAAAAAGTTATTCGGAAGAATAGTTTTGCGGAGTGACACATTTCAAAACTAGTTTTAGATGAAAGAAAAAAAACTAAAAAATGATGGTTAGAACGAAAAAACTGAAAGGTAGAATTTCTGATGAAAAAAAACTTTCAAAAATGAAAAAGTAATAAATTGAATTTTTTATGCCAGAAAAATTCTGAGAAAGTTACAAACAATAATTTAAAAATAAAAATAAGAAAAAAATAGTTTTGAAGAATGGTTTTTGGCAATGGTTCGGGAGATAGGAGGATGAGATTGAGGCATACGGAGTGATATACACAAGGACTGCCAGAGCAACAACCACAATGAACGCAAAAGGTATCGATCGGTGGAGCTATCCATGTGCTTGTGTGGTTGTTGTTGTGTGGTTGTTGTAGTTGTGTTGTTGTTGTAGTTGTTGTTGTTGTTGTGTTGTTGTCTTTGTTGTGTTGTTATTGTAGTTGTTGTTGTTGTTGAGTTCTTGTTGTTGTTTGGTTGTTTTTTTTTGTTTTTGTTGTGCTATTTTTGTTGGTGTTGTGTTGTTGTTTAGTCGTTTTTTTTTCGTTTTTGTTGTGTTTTTGTTGATGGCGTTGTGTCGTTGTTTGGTTGTTCATTTTGTTGTTGGTGTTGTGTTGTTGTTCGGTTGTTGTTGTGTGGTTGCTACTGTTGTTATTGTGGTGTTTTTGTTTTGTTATTGTATTCTTGTTTGCTTGTTGATTTTTGTGTTTGTTTTTGTGGTTGTTTTCTTGTTGTTCGTTATATTCATTTTTGTTGTTGTGTGGTTGCTATTGTTCTTGTTGTGGTTTTTGTGTTATTGTTTCGCGTGATTTTTGTTTTGTTGTTGATTCTGTTGTTGCGTGTAACTTCCCGCTTAAGAATTGTGGTTTTGTCTATCTGGTGACATTTTTCTGGTTGAGATAATTCGCTACATTATTCTTCTGTAGTGGTAGCAGTTGGTTTTGTTGTGATTGTTGTAGTTCTAGTTGTTGCAGTCGTAGTTATGGTAGTGGTGGTTGTAGTTATAGTAGTGGTAGTTGTATTAGCTGCATAAGTAATAGCTAGAGTAGTCGCATTCGTAGTAACTATAGTAAAAATTGCGATTTTTGAAGTACTAGTTGTAGTAGTAGTTGTATAGGTGTTTGTGGTCATGGTGGCTGTGGTCATGGTGGCTGTGGTCATGGTGGCTGTGGTCATGGTGGCTGTGGTCCTGGTGGCTGTGGTCATGGTGGCTGTGGTCCTGGTGGCTGGCTAATTGGACTTTTTAAGCGGTTTCATGACTTACGTTGATGTTTGATTGCCTTGCAGAAACTAAGTGCCATGGTGAGGGAAATCTTGTGTGTGTGTGTGTGTGTGTGTATGTGTGTGTGTGTGTGTGTGTGTGTGTGTGTGTGTGTGTGTGTGTGTGTGTGTGTGTGTGTGTGTGTGTGTGTGTGTGTGTGTGTGTGTGTGTGTGTGTGTGTGTGTGTGTGTGTGTGTGTGTGTGTGTGTGTGTGTGTGTGTGTGTGTGTGTGTGTGTGTGTGTGTGTGTGTGTGTGTGTGTGTGTGTGTGTGTGTGTGTTTATGCGTGTGTGTGTGTGTGTGAGTGTGTGTGTGTGTGTGTGTGTGTGTGTGTGTGTGTGTCTGTGTGTGTGTGTGTGTGTGTGTGTGTGTGTGTGTATGTGTGTGTGTGTGTGTGTGTGTGTGTGTGTGTGTGTGTGTGTGTGTGTGTGTGTGTGTGTGTGTGTGTGTGTGTGTGTGTGTGTGTGTGTGTGTGTGTGTGTGTGTGTGTGTGTGTGTGTGTGTGTGTGTGTGTGTGTGTGTGTGTGTGTGTGTGCGTGTGTGTGTGTATCTAATTGCTTGCAAGGAACTTTAGCAAAGGGGCATTTTTGAAGGTGTTGGTGGCAGTGACAACGATAATGACAACAAAGTGCTGAAATGCTTGTGTCATGAAGTAAGCCTCAAAAACTCAAAAGATGCTAAAACAAAATAATTAGTAGAATTCATGTGTCATTTTCTTATTACACTTATAACACAACTATACAGAATTTTATTCTGTTATTAGGAAGCGTAAGTTTATTTTGAATTTTAAAATTTTCTTTCTGAATGTTTCAAACTCCCAGATTGCCTTTGAACTCGCCTTCTTGCGAGTATAAACGTCCAAGCTGCCATTCAATGCCAATCACAAATTAACTTTTAATACCTTTGAAAGACACCGCTGAAAGTGGATTTAGAGCTTAAAGCCAAAAGTAAGGCGTCCCATCCAAATGACTCTTGGCAGTGGTCCAGATTGCTTACGACATTTTTTTAGCTTTTTTCTCCCTTCATGACGCTCATTCACACTTGATTGACTGGGTGTTTTCTGTGAGTTTTCGTGTTGTTGTTGTTGTTTTTGTTGTAGTTGTTGCTGTTGTTGCGGTTGTTGCTGTTGTGGTTGTTGAAGTATTTGTTGCAGTTGTTGCTGTTGTTGCTGTTGCTTTTTGTGGTTGGCTGTGGTTATGTTGTATATGACA
>OX387251.1:1880064-1885064 GCA_947562095.1 Branchellion lobata | reverse complement strand
TCACACCTCTTGTGAACAGTAGGGTTGTTTGCTTCTTTACACTCCAAGGGTTCTGCTGTGGGTGTCTTACCCTGGTGGTGGTTGATGTGAGGTGCTGTGAATGGTTGTTGATGGATGGTGGTGGTTGGTGTGAGGTGCTGTGAATGGTTGTTGATGGATGGGGGTTGGTTGGCTGGAAGTAGTGTGGATGGGAGATGGTTGGTGGGAAGTGATTGGAAGGTTAGAAAAATTTTATTAAAAAAACAAATATAAAAACACCAAAAAAAACAAAAATGAAAAAACACCAAGAAAGCATTGAAATAAAAATGGAACAAAACCAGAAAAATCAACAAAACAACGTAACAGCACCTGCAAAAAAGCTTCAATGACGTCAGAGGCAGGGTTGCTCACGTGATGTTGCCACTCTTCGAGGTGGGAGGAGTCAAGTTGGTAGACTGGAGGAAGGAGAGTGTCGCCGTGCCCTGGAAGGTGGGGCGTTGCTAAAAAGTGGGCCTCAAAACTCTATGTGGTTAATGCCACTATAATAATATTCATATTTGTATTGTACTGTATTGTACTGCATTGTATTTTAGTGTATTGTATTGTAGTGTATTGTATTTTAGTGTATTGTATTTTAGTGTATTGTATTTTAGTGTATTGTATTTTGATGTATTTTAGTTAAGTGTATTGTATTTTATGTAAAGTGTTTTGTATTTTATGAAAACATACTTATTACATTATAAATACAAAACCGCACATTTAATTCATAATTTTTTTCAAATACCGATATCTTTATTTTTATATCTTAATATCAAAAGTTCTGAATTTTTAAATAATTTTTATGAATTTCTTAATATTAATATTAAATAATAAATATTTTATGACTGTTAAACATATTTGCACAACGCCTCACTCCCACCCACTCTTGAGAAATCGACTTTTTACCCACTTGACCTGCTTCTTGGAGTACTTTCTGGTGCCTAACTTCATGGCTTCGAGTCCTGCAGACCGCATGTGAAAGATGAAATGCTTGCCAATAGGAGCAATAATACGATATGATGGTATAAATGCAATATAATACAGCAAAACATGTGACTTTCAAAAACATGGAAATTTCACAATACAACACGATAACACTGAAAAAGTTTGAAATTATAATTAATAACTGAAACTAAAATAATATAATTAATAATTAATAATAATAAAGAAAGCTTTTATAAAGTGAAACAGCCTCGTTAGAGCACCACTGTCACCTTGTTGGAAGAGTTTTGATGCCTCTTGGGAATTCTTGTCCCCACAGGCAAGATAGGCATCAAATTCCTTGAAGCCAATGCTCTGGAAAATTCCTTTGGTGTAGGTGCTGTGGTGTGGTTGGTGTGGTGTGGTTGGTGTGGTGTGGTTGGTGTGGTGTGGTGTACTGTGGTGTGGTTGGTGTGGTGTGGTGTGGTTGGTGTGGTGTGATGTGGTTGGTGTGGTGTGGTTAGGGTGGTGGTGTGCTGTGGTTGGTGTGGTTGGTGTGGTGTGGTTGGTGTGGTGTGGTTGGTGTGGTGTGGTTGGTGTGGTGTGGTTGGTGTGGTGTGGTGTGCTGTGGTGTGGTTGGTGTGGTGTGGTTGGTGTGGTGTGGTTGGTGTGGTGTGATGTGGTTGGTGTGGTGTGATGTGGTTGGTGTGGTGTGATGTGGTTGGTGTGGTGTGGGTTGTAAGGTGGGTTGTATGGTTGGTTGTATGATTGGTTGTATGGTGGGTTGTATGGAGGGTTGTATGAAGGGTTGTATGGTGGGTTGTATGGTGTGGATTATATGGCGTGGATAGTATGGTTGTTGCAGTGTGGTTTGGTGTTAAATCCTGCTCACTAAACGAACTTTTTCAAAAATATCAAAACATTAATCATTGCAGAGACACAACCTATCAATGGAGGGAGGGAGGTTGTTGTGAAAGTCGAGAAGCTCAGTCAGTAGACCGTTTTCAACCATCTCATCCACCCTCTTGTCCAGACGGCTGTTGAGAACTGTGAAATAAGAAAGTGGTCGATGAAACAAGACTCTTAGGATTATATTGTTTATATTGTCTCCAGTGACCTCAGAAGAATATCATGACTACTCTCAAAGGCCCTCAACTCAAGCGTCATGCCACAAAACATATAAGAAATAACCATACAGTACTACACCACACATGAGAGCTAATATCTTCGGAATAAAAAACTTTCATTCTTTCAATCATTAATAATAATAATTATTATAATAATAATTATTATTATTATTACTATTATTTTTATAATCATCATCATCATCATCATCATCATCATCATCATCATCATCGTCATCGTCATCGTCATCGTCATCGTCATCATCATCATCATCATCATCATCATCATCATCATCATCATCATCATCATCATCATCATCATCATCATCATCATCATCATCATCATCATCATCATCATCATCATCATCATCATCATCATCATCATCATCATCATCATCATCATCATCATCATCATCATCATCATCATCATCATCATCATCATCATCATCATCATCATCATCATCATCATCATCATCATCATCATCATCATCATCATCATCATCATCATCATCATCATCATCATCATCATCATCATCATCATCATCATCATCATCATCATCATCATCATCATCATCATCATCATCATCATCATCATCATCATCATCATCATCATCATCATCATCATCATCATCATCATCATCATCATCATCATCATCATCATCATCATCATCATCGTCATCATTCTCCTCCACCTAACCCCACCACAGCACCTTCTTGCTGGCTTGTGAGCCACAGCATGCAGGTGTGTGGGTACTTCAAAGCTCCTCTCAAGGGAAGTGTGTCCAGGCGCTCTGGTGGGCGTTGTTGGAGGAAGCAATGGAAAGATTGTAGTTGAAAGGATAAAACAAAGTCGTGATGAATGAATGTGAATGTGTGTACAACTTTTTATAGCGCACAGTTTGCAAATAAGGTTGCCTCAGAGGCGCGTATATTTAATTATGTTTAATATTTACGCTGTTTAATTTATTTTATACATTGAATAGAGGTGAAACAAGGTAGAATTCCAATAACTGGGTGGTAGAGATGAACAGCGTGTCACGAGGGTGCTATACGAAAGTATGGATGGAAGTGGATCAGTTTGGATTGTGTGACTTACCAGCGTCTAGTTGTTGTAGGGTGGCATGGTGGAGAGGACTTTGTTGATTTTGTTGTTGTTGATGATGTTGATGTTGTTGTTGTAAAAGTGACGTCATTGTCTTGCCTGATAAAGTGACTACTTCCAATGCTCTAGAAGTGGGAGTTTTTGATTGAATTTAATTTAAAATATTATTTTCTTATATACTATTACAATAAATAAATAAATAGAGAAATAAATAAAAATATCGATATATATAGTATAGTATGAAATATGAAACCGATGGTAACAAAAACGCGTAGAGAGAATAATTTAAAGGTACAGAGACAGACAATAAAGAGGACATAGGAGGACACAGGTGGTACAGCACCTCTCAAGCTTGCGCAGGTCATTGGGGTGGATGTGGGACGCCCTCTGGGGATCAAGTCTTGTGAGTTTCTCGTGCAAGGAGATGGTGTTGTGGTTGTTAGTGTTGTTGTTGTTGTTATTTTTGTTACGGTTGGTGTTGTTGTTGTTGTGGTTGGTGTTGTGGTTGGTGTGCTCAGTGTCGTCGTTGGTATTGTTGTTGGTTTTGATGCTGGTGTGGTTGGTGTTGTGGTCGGTGTTGTGGTTGGTGTTGTGGTTGGTGTTGTGGTTGGTGTTGTGGTTGGTGTTGTGGTTGGTGTTGTGGTTGGTGTTGTGGTTGGTGTTGTGGTTGGCGTTGTTGTCTGGGTGGTTGTTTCTGTTCTGATTGTTCAAGTTTTGGTCATTTTCGTTTCCAGAATCTTTTTCTTTATCATACATTTCCTGTGATATAAGTTTAAAAACATGTGTTGAATTCTTTTATCATTTTCAAGGTTCTGATACAATCACTAACTGTTATAAAATACATGTATAACCTTGAAAGATTAAACCTAGATAACAACATCAGTATCTAAGGTATCTGATTGTATTGATACAAAGAATTTGTTTAATACCGCAAACAATCCAACACTATACACGTATTGTTTAATGATGAATAAAAATCTTGAAAATACTTGAGTGGCAGAGTCGACACCGGAAATTTTATCACTAGAAGAGTTATCACTGGAAGAGTTATCACCAGGGGAATGATCATGAGACATATCATTGGGAGAAGTGACATTTGAAATCGGAGGCAGCACAAAATTCCAGAGGAGAGCCTCTATATAGTAGTTGGTGCCTCCGACGATGATCGGCAACTTGCCTCTCCTGTGCAAGTCTTGCAGCTCAAGGGTGGGTGAATTGGGTTGAAATGAAATGCTTATGAAAGATTTTTTGAAAAGCATGGTTGATTAATAATTTTATATTCAAAATTTTGAACAAATTTTTTAGAAAACTTCCGATAAAAAAATGTTTTTTTAATTTATTTATGTTTACAATTTTTGAGGCATCAGCTTTATAGTTGGAGATGGTGTAGTTGGAGTGGTGGGGGTCAAGGAAAGACATCATGTGGTGTGGGCACAAAGACAATTCCTGTGCAGACACCTTGTTCGTCACTATATCCAGACCCCTGTACATCTGGTGATCGTACAGTTACTGACTCGGAATGAATTTGAAAATAATTTATTTTCAGATAAATAATAATTTTAATTAAATAATATACAAATTAAGTATGAAATTATAATTGTTTCTTCTTATTTTTTTAGATATTTGTTTTTATCTGAAGGTTGTTTCACTTGTTCTCCCCACCTGCATGGCATCGGCATTAATAATTTCTCCATTAAACTTCAGGGCCAGCTCAATGGCCAACTTAGACTTGCCGCTGCCTGTAGAGCCTAAAACCACCACAACAGGCTCCATTACCTTAAAATTGCGAAACCACTTCGCAAGAAACATTTGTTTAAAAGTAAACTTTAAAGTCG
>OX387251.1:1852564-1875064 GCA_947562095.1 Branchellion lobata | reverse complement strand
TTTGTTGTGATTTAGGTGGATTTCTAAGGGTTGGTGGTGTTGTGGGTAGAAAGTGATTGAATTACCGTGAAATTAACTTAATGAATCCTAATTAATTAACAACACAGACACCAACTAATTGCTTCTTTTAAATAAATGACATAATCAGTAGTCAATGAAGCAATCGGATGAAAGAACTTATCAAGGACTGAGGTCACCTGAGGTCCCATATCCGTAACTTCCCGTCCTCCCCCGACTGAATCAGTAAGTTGCTATCTTCCATGAACTTAACCTGGAAGATGATGGAAGGAGAGGAAGAGGAGGAAGAAAAGAAAGAGAAAGAGGAGAAGGAGAAAGAGAAGGAGGAAGAGAAGGAGGAAGAGAAGGAGGAAGAGAAGGAGGAAGAGAAGGAGGAAGAGAAGGAGAGAGAAGAGGAGGAAGAGAAGGAAGAAGAGAAGGAGAGAGAGAAGGAGAAAGAGGAGGAGGAAGAGAAGAAGAAAGAAAAAGAGGAAGAGAAGAAAAGAGAGAAGGATGAAGAGAAGGAGGAAGAAGAGCAGGGGGAAGAGAAGGAGAAGGAAGAGGAGGAAGAGAAGAAGGAGGAAAAAGAGGAAGAAGAAGGGGAGGAAAGGGAAAAAAAAATGATGGAGGATGGTGGAGAAAGAAAAAAGTGATTGTGTATATTTATATGATGAACATGTTGTATGTATCAATTGAAAAGTAAAGTATGAACAATATTTTAATAATAATAGTAATAAAAGTAATAATAATTATTATTTTAATAATGTTATAATAATAATAATAATAATAATAATAAAAATATTACTATTATTATTATTATTATTATTATTATTATTATTATTATTATTATTATTATTATTATTATTATTATTATTATTATTATTATTAATACTAATAATAAAAAAATAATGATAAAAATAAAAATAGAAATAATAATAGTTATTCAAACAATTATACTAATTGAAAAAATAATATAATTATCATCAATAGTTGAGGAAGTTGATCATTTGTTTGTGGAGAGAATGGCTGGTGGTGTGGAACCTGTGTGATGTTCTTTGAGAGGCGCTCAATGTTGAAGGCGGAGTTCTGGCTGGAGGTTGCCATGTCGTACAATCGAATCTGTTGGTGTCCTGGAAGGAGAAAGTTGATTTGAAATATGAAATAAAAAAACATTTCGGGATCTTGAAATAGTTTGGTCGATAAGGGTTTTGGAAGGTTATATTATGAAAAGATGATGAAAATTGATTAAAAACTCTAAAGTTATTCATGATTCTTTAAAATTTTCGAAAAATAATAAATGAGAAAAATATGTATTTATAAAGTAAAGCTTTATATATATATATATATATATATATATATATATATATATATATATATATATATATATATATATATATATATATATATATATATATATATATATATATATAATTTGACTTTGGATTCACTCACCAGCAACAGCCAGGTATTTCTTGTTTGGTGATATGTCCATGTGGTTCACTTGCTAAAAATTAAATAATTTGAATCAATAAAAAAACTTTGTGAGCATAATATTGCATTTTGGTTTCTTAAGAAATTAAAAACTTATCTTTCAAGTTAGTTTGAGTTCATTATGATCATATATGACTAATGCAATTGTTTAAGCTTCCGATGCAAATAATCATCTGTATGTTGGAAAGAATGGTTTCACTTGTTTTACTGTGTGACTTTCTTTACTCAAATCACTGACAACCATATAGTATGCATTTTAATCTCGACTGAATTACTGTTTTTATTTAATCCAGTCCTCAAACTCTTTTGTTTAGAAGTAACTTCGGCAGAAATGGAGTCATGAATTTCATCCTTCACAACATAAATCACTAAAAACATTACATAACATGCCAGATTATTTAGATTACCTTTTTTTAAATGCAAAAGTTTTCACATCAACAAAATCCCATTTTTTGAATGATATTCCAACACACCGAGTCTTGGCACTGGATGGTTTTGAAGCAGACGGCATCATGGGCCATCCAGAATTTGATTTGGTGGTCATACGACGCGGTGACCAGGAGTGCTGTCTCAAGAGGATTGCTCTCGTTGAACCTTTTGCGAGCCTTTAGTTCAGCAAAATCTTCCATTATTATTATACTTATAAACTTGCTTTCGGGCTCCGTTGATTAAATTGGGCTAGACTAAAAATGCATCTAAACACAAACTTTGGTTAGAAAACTTTAACAATAAATTTTGAGATTTTTCGGAAAAAATTTGTTGCGATTGTACATAAAGAATAAATTTCACAATAGAATTTTTTTTATAACTTTTTCATTGATTTTCTAATTAAACGTTTTATATAAAAGTATTATTCGATCTTATTTAATCTTATCTAATCAAATTATTTTTCTAGCGCTGATTATATTGTTAAAAAGCGCTCTGCTACGAACTGTTTAAAAAACAAAATTTCAAGGGTTTTACGAAATGGTAGTAGAGAAATAATAGAAGTGAGATCGGGGGGAAGAGAGTTCCATAGAAGGGGTCCACAGTAGGAAAGTGCAAGTTTAGCATGAGTACTATCAAAAGGTACCCTGAAAAATAATAATAAGTAGAAGATATCAGTCTCTCACGAAAAGGCACTTTAAAAAGGTCAGCTTAGTAGTTAGGTGGGTGATTATTTTTTAGTTTAAACATGAGTGCTGATTTTGAAAACTGATTTCATTTTGAGAAGCAACCAGTGTAAAGAAATAAGAGTAGAAGTTAGACGAGAGGATTTATGAGTGCCAGAAACTAAACTGGCAGCGCTATTAAGAGGTTTGGTGAGAGGATGTAGCCTGGTCTCTGGAAGTCCATAGTATAAAAAGTTACAATAGTCAAAAGGGGACAAAATATGCGAAAAAACTAGTAGTTTGAGGGTAAGATTGTCTAGGGGAAGTTGTTTATAAAAACTACAGTATTCCTGTTAGACAAGAAGAAACCCATTTGAGACAAAAGCCAAAAGTTCCAAAAGAAGTTTCAAGTTGTTGAATTATTAGAGTGGTCAACAGTGTCAAAAGCAGAAGAAAAATCCAAGCAAAAAGGAAGGAGATATTACCCTTGTCACAACAAAGCAAAGAACCATTGCATATTTCAAGTGAGGTATCATGATTGTGACAAGGAAGAAATCCAGACTGAGTAGAAGGGAGCAGATTGTTAGCCACAAAAAAAGGGAGAAGCTGAAAACAGGCAACCTTTTCCAAAATTTTAAAAATAGAAGGAAATTAGATATAGGCTTCTGGTTTTTTGGTAAAGAAGGACCTAGAGAATTTTTGATGACTGGGGTAGCAATGAATTTTTCAATCATTTGTGACTTAGAAAACCAAGGAAGTTTTTCCAATGTGAGAATTAAAATGGTATTTTCATTTTACGTATACAAATACCATTTGTATTTAGGTAATAGGATTCTAAAGATGAATGAGAAAGTTAGATAACCACTTATATAAGTTCAAATGCACCTAACCGAAAAAAATATATATAAATAAAAAGAAGTTTCATCAAACTGACTGCTGATTGAAAAAATAAAAATATTGTCTAACCTTGTGAATAAATAATTACTGGATTATTAACTTAATATTTTATAAGCTAGGTTGCATTCCCAAATCCTATTTTAATTTATGTAAAAAATCAATCAATGTAATGATTATTCACTAATCAATTAATTTTGAAAATTCAGTTAATTTGAATTGACTGAATGTTTTTTTTAAATATTTTCACAGATTTAATGAGAACCACCAAAGCCAATTGTGTATATTATCCCATAACAACAACGTGATCCACTCCACATACACTTTTAATTATTAAGTACAAAACTAAATTTACAATGAAAATTTGTTGACTTGTAAAATAAACAGAAAATCGATAAATATTCATCATGATTGTTACTACTATTATAAACTTACTCACAATCATAGACAATCAAAAATAAGTTTTCTCATTTGAAATTCTTTCTTGATTAAGTGAAACATTGTAAGTGATTGCCGAATATCCAATGGTTTAGATTAAACTACAGCTGCTTTTCTCGATGAAGGGGTTGAGTTTCTTGTCGATGCCACACAAGAGAGCGTCATTGGCCTTGTGGACTTCGGTGTACTGGATCATTTCCTTCAACGTTCTTGACAGAGGCTGCCTTTCGATTCGGCACTCCATCCTCAAACTTTCTACAATGGCCTTCTGCTGAGAAATACTTGTTGACATCCCGGTTTCGGTGAGCTTCTTTTGAAATAAATTTGTTCTGAAAATTTAAAAAAATTCATTAATAAATGTTCTGTTCATTTTAACTATATTAAATTACAAATGAATTCAAATCACCAGTAACGAAACAACTGCAGGCCTCGAAGAAATATGTCGATTATGATAATTTTGTCATTATGAAACCAAAGATAAAATAAAATGTAAAAGAGTATAACAATTTGTGTAAAAAAATATAAATGATATCAGCAATATACAATTTCTGATATTCAAAATTATAACTTTACAAAAAGTCAATTTTTTTCATAAAAATGTTAAATGACAATCTTGTAGGTACGTCAGCAAAATAAGTTTAAATGTAGATCACTTAAATCTGCAAAAAATAAACAAAAAATGTTAATGTAACAAAAACAAAAAAAAATTGAAAAAACAAAAATGCCAAAAAAATATTATTACATAGCAAGATTCTCTTCATGACATTCAAAAAAGGCCAAACGAGAAAACATGCATATCCCGGTTGAGTCCCCACTGACTCTGTGTGCATTCCTGCTTGTTTTCTTCTACCTCATAGGTCGTCTGACACAGACATTGACGATCAGAAAATGTCACCCCTCCATTCACACCTACTTCTTTGATTGCTCAGTCTCCTTCATTCTTGCTGGCACTTCTCTCCAATACACCTTCATTTCTTTTTTCTACGGAAGCTTCTACGCACAAGTACTAAGCGCCTTAGAATTCTTGGTTTTACCAGAGTTTTTGTTAGGGGGGTCGGGCAATCCACTGGACAACGTGGTGGTTTCAACGTGGAGGGACTGGCTCACTTACCTCAGAATCCCTTTCCAAATGTTCGGTTCTTTCAGCGCCATGCTGCTGAGCAGGTGTTTCTGGAGCTTCACGTACGGCAGGTTTGAGAAAACAATCTTCACGACTAACAAGGAAGAAGATTCAATGGTGATGATTGACAACTTCATCTGCATGGCTCCTCTCAGCATCTCTTCTCACGATGGCTTCCTTTCGGAATTCTTGGGCTCCATGGTGCGCCTAGTGGTCAGCAAGTGGAGCACGTGTCGCAACAAGTGGGCAAACAAGCTGGTGGCCTTGTGCTGCAGAATAGGCCTCAAGATGCAAGGTCGCCTGCTTTTGTTTCGTTCTTCGCGTTGCGTGCGGTGTAGCGCGAATTTGATGTCTCAAATTGCAACTACAATACATAAAGTTTTTGATGTTATCAACGCAAAGTAGGTTTTATGCTTTTCTTTGAAAAAATCAAGATGGATCAGATGCACATCGTCACAATATTCCATTTTCATCTTCTCTTAATACCGCTTTGACACATCGCTACTATCCCAACCTCATCGTTAGTTTCACATGCGCACCACCCTACCACAGGTTCGTACACGGCAAAGTACGTGGTAAACCCTCTGATCATGCTTAACTACACAGTTTTCTGTCCAGGCAGAATCAATGGTGTTTTCTTCAGCGTCTACTGCATCGCGCCAACTCTTGGAGCAATCTTGGCTTCAATTCTTCATATCTTACCCGACGGTAGGGCTGTGATGAAGGAAAGAGTGGAGGTGGAATCGAAGAAGGAAAGAGACTTTTTGTTGCTGGAGAAATACCACAGGAGAGTTTTTTGTAATAAAAATATTAATAAATGAGTTTTTTTATTGATTTTAATTGGTTTTTTGAAATTTTTTCGTTAAAAAAAATTAGTTTTCAACAAAAAAATTTAATTCCAGAAGAAAAAAATCTATAAACATTGGGGCTTTTGGGAATTACAGTGAGTTTGAAGGGGTTTTTGAGCATTCTTGGTTTAAGAGTAAGACATTCAAATGTCTGGGCACTATGTTGTTAGTGAAACCATTCAAAAACATACGTATAAACAATAAACAAACAATCAAAATATAAATAAACAAAAAGAAAAGTTAGAGACTTGGGAAGTTCGACCGTCCTGATGTGAATTTATTTTTTAATTGGGTTTTCCATGTGGATTTTTTTGTTTGAATTTTTTTAATTTTTTTTTTCAAATGTGAATTTGAAAATTTGGATGTGAATTTTTTGAACTGAGCGCTTTTGAACAGTGTGAATCAGCGCTATATAAATGATTTTCTTAGATTATATTTTTATTTTGGCGTAAATTCATTATTTGGATGTGGATAGCTAAATGCCAAGCAAGCCTCGAAGGGAGTTGGGCAGGTGATGGGACTGAGTGGTGAAGAGGCAGTGCAAGAGTGGGTGGTCTTCACTTTCATTTACTCCCTTCTCTACTACATCTATCAGAAGAGCATCCTCATCGCCATCAGAGAACCCTTTCAAGAATACTTTCTCGACATATCAGCCTGCTTTCGCTTCGCATGCGCGTGCCACTACTACAGCTACCTCCGCTTCTGGAGAGGATACCAAATCGCGATTCCTTTCTTCGCCCTCGAGTGCTCCATCAACTCGTACCTTTCAGAGGGGGGTCTTGATGATCCCATCGACAACATTCCCATCATCATGAACGGAGACTTTCAAGGATTCTTCAGAATTATCTTCCAAGTGGTCGGTTGTGCTCTGGCCTCTTGGTTCAGCCAGTTGTTGTGGAAGATGAAGTACGGTAAGGCCTTCGTGACCACAGACCCCACTTTTCTCGCCACCATCTACAACAGTAACAACAACGTAGGTGCTTTTATGTGCAACTCCCAAACTGCTCTCTCGTTCGCTCTCAACAGCTTCTCTCTTGAGTTCTTCGGAACCATTCTCAGAGTAGTGCTGGCAGATCTCAGACATCGACATATCAAGCTGAGGAACAAACTTTTTGTAGCATTCTTCAACTTCGCCATCATCCTACAAGGTTTGTGATCAAACAAAGTATTTTTTGCACTTAATTGCATATTTTCTGGAAATGTTAAAGTACCTCAGTTGCTTGCCTTGACGTTCTACAAACAAGATTTACTGTTTCTTTTTATTAATTCCATTCACTTTTAAACATCCCTCATTATCAGGTTTGTATATTTTGTACTATTGAACCTCATCTATTGTTCATTATAATTCTTAGTAATAAAAAAAATTTTCTGTTATATTATAAATTTATTTTTTCTCTCAACTTGCCACCCATCCACTCACAGGGGCTGGCAACAAGGGTTACGTCTTGAATCCTCTCTACCTGGTCACATCCACTTTTTTTTGTCCACACTTCAGCCTTCTGAACTCCTTGCGTTTCTACACAGCTTCCCTGCTTGGTTCCATCTGTGCCTCCACCCTCCTCATCCAAGCCAGGAAGTGGTACAACAGAATACCTTCCCGCCTTGTTAGTGCCACCTGCGGCTCTCTTTCCTCTTCCACGTCCTCCCTATCTCCCATCAATTCCAACATTCTCTTTCCAAACAACGTTACTAACGGTCTGAGTAAAGTGTCCATGGCGTTAACCAAACACTTCTCCAAATCTATGAACTAATGCTCAACCACCTGACAATCATTTTCACGAAATTTTTCTATTGTTTCATACTAAAGCAACCTTTGCATGTTTGTCAACACCTCAGTGTTTTTTTTAATTTAATTTTGGTGTGATTTTAGCTTATTTTAAATTTTTTTCGATTAGTTTGGATACTCCTGAATCAAACAAGTGCCGTCACGTGCTGGAAATGTTACAAAGCATTGCAGAGAGACTCAACCAATAATCAAAGTATGAAATCGAGTATAACCTGTAATAATATTCAATGAGATAATAATAAAATAAAACTAAATAAAAAAATAATAAAATAAAAGTAAATAAAATAATAATAAAATAATACTAAATAAAATAATAATAAAATAATACTAAATAAAATAATAATAAAATAAAAATAAATAAAAGAATATAAAAAAAAATTTTGATAAAAGATAAAAGAAGGTTAGTGGGAAGAAACAAAAAATATCCGGTTTTGTGTTTTTCAATGGAAAATGTTGACAAAAGAAGTGAGATGACTTAAACAAACAACCTACAAGTGTGGAATGTTGACTGTAAAAGCTTTAGTTGAAAGATTTTTTAAATTTAATAAATAAAAATTTATTTTTTATTAATAAATTTTAATGAATGAAATGAAGAAAAAAATAAATGGATTAATGGATATTATGAATTTGTTAATAACACGTCAGGTAAAAGTGAATTTATCAAGGAAACAAAAACCAAACAAAAACAAAGATCGACAAATGTAGAAAATTACAAAAAAGTTAGGAGCAAAATGAAAAAAACAAAAAATGATGAATAGGTTAATGCCACTTCTGGAGTTTTCCATTTACACATTGATCTTTCTGCTTATAGGAATTATCTTCCACCGTCTGGTGCAGTTTGCCTTTCACCGCAGGCTGCAACGTTGTTTTCTGGATCTTTCTATGGCCTTCATGGTCTCCGGACTCTTCAATCAGAACTCCATCTTGGCCGTCTACTATGGCTACTATTACGCCATCTTTTTCCATATTCTTGAACTCTTTTTGTTCTCTCTACTCTCACTCTACGGCCTTGAGAACCCGCTGGACAACGTATGTCGGATCGCTAATAAATACTGGGATGGTCTTTTGAGCATTCCCTTCCAGATCCTGGGCGCCTTCATCGCTGCTAACATGAGCCTTTTCCTCTGGAACCTCCGCTACAAAAACCACCCCTCCAACAAGCCGAACGTGTCAGAACAGTCGTTTCTTTCGCCAGCCTCCCTCGACTCCTTCTGTGAAGAGACCGTCAAGGCCAACGCCATTGAAGGCTTCTACTTGGAGTTCTTGGGATCGCTGGTGAGGCTGGTGTTGAAGGTGTGGAAGATGAGTCAGAACAAGTGGAAAAATGAAATGCTCGTGATCGCTATGCAAATAGTTCTGAAAATACAAGGTTACATGTACGCGTTATCCTACTGTTTTGGCCTTTTTTCACATCAATTGTAGCTAAACATAAACACAATTAAATATCTCGATTATATAGCGTTTTATTAATTGTTTGAAATTCTTCGCTTCATATTGGTTTTTAGTGGGAGAAGGAGGAAGATTATAAGATACAACAGTGGTTTGCAGAGAAATAGGCTTTAAGAATGATAATAATATTATAATAGAGTTGGAATATGAGTTGTGAAATGAATGGAAGAGATAGGTCTTATGTTACAAAAGATTTTTTAAAGCTTGATGGGTGAGAAGTTTACTTTGAAGACCAAATTAGAATTAAGATTGCGTGTGTGACATGAGTAAGGAAGTTTCATTGTAAAGGGAACAAGTATTCTTCTATAAAACACAATACAATCCAGTACAATACAATTTAATACAATACAATTCAATACAATACAAGTCAATACAATACAATTCAACACAATACAATCCAATACAATACAATTCAATACAATACAATTCAATACAATACAATCCAATACAATACAATCCAATACAATACAATTCAATACAATACAATTCAATACAATACAATTCAATACAATACAGTTCAATACAATACAATTCAATACAATACAATTCAATACAATACAATTCAATACAATACAGTTCAATACAATACAATTCAATGCAATTCATTACAATACAATTCAATTCAATACAATTAAATACAATACAATTCAATACGTTATAATTCAATACGTTATAATTCAATACAATAAAATTCAATACAATTCAATACAATTCAATAAAATACAATTCAATACAAATACAAATATCATTATACAATAGAATACAAATACGAATATCATTATACAATACAATACAATTCAATACATTAAAAATACAAATATCATTATGCAATACAATACAAATACGAATATCATTATACAATACAATACAATACAAACACGAATATCATTATAGTTGTATTAACACAGTAGAGTTTCGAGGCCGAAGACTTTTTGGTTTGTAAGAGATGAAGTAAACTCTTCCAGAGTATATCTTATCTAATTAACATTTTTGCATAGGGTTCGATTTCTACAAATTTCGGCCTCATTAAGCGCCGCAAGGAGAGGTAAAATTGATTCGGTGTAGCATGTATTGATTAAAACAAAAATAAACCGAAGCAATGAGGTTTTAATTGGGATTTTTATTATTATTTTATTCAAGAAGAGAAGCTTTTGTGATATTTTGAAACAGAAATCAGAGTAGAAAAATAGGAATATAATGTATATAATAAGCATGGGTTGGTTCTTTTTGTGAAAAAATAAAATACTATACGAACGTAAGATGAGTGTTGGTGAAAAAATGGTTTATATTTTAATAATAATTGATAATAATAATATTAATATATTTATTCATAATTTTTAATGATGAGCACTGCCTGAAGAATTCAAATGGATTCAGATAGTTCGAATCTCAGATAGCTTTATAGCTTTGTTAAAAAACGATCACTCGATACTTTTTCTTCCTGATGTTCATGTTTTTTTCCCTTGAATGTTCTCTTGTTTCCTTTCAGTTCAAATTTCAATGTACATTCCACTCTGTTCCATTCAAGCCTTTTCATTCTCTTTTCCCCCTTCCAACCGTTTGTCACCACGAAGATACTAATTTCGGAATGATGGAAACAAAATGGTACTACTACCAATAAACACAATAAAATGAATAATACCGAATTAATATTTAAAAAATTATTTATTTATTTTTATATTTTTTTGTTTTTGCTAAGTTGTTCTCTCTCTTTTTAGCAACAAATCCTTCCCCATCTGACCTTTTCCGTTCATCGCTTCATTTTTTTCCAAAGCCTCAACAAATGACTCTTGTAAGGTTTTTAGGATTTTTTGCTCTTTAATTTGTATTCATGATTTTGTTTATGTTGTTGTTTTCAAGTTTGTGTTCGTATTTTTCGCTGTTGTTGTTGTTGTTGTTTTTGTTGTTCATTTTGTTTTTGGGATTCATTGTTTGTTCATCTTGTGTTCCTGTTGTTTTTCTCGTTGTTGATTTTGTATTTATGATGGTGTTGTTTTTGTTGTGTTCATGATGTTGTTGATCATGTTGTGTTCTTTTTGTTATTTATGTTGTGTTTATGATGTTGGTGCTCATGCTCTGTTGTTTTTGTTGTTCATGTTGTGTTTTTATGTTGTTCATGTTGTGTTTGTGTTTTTACGTTGTTCATGTTGTGTTTGTGTTGCTGTTGTTTGTGTTGTGTTTGTGGTGTTATTGTTGTTTGTGTTGTGTTTGTGATGTTTTTTGTGTTGTGTTTGTGATGTTGTTTTTTGTGTTGTTGTTCGTGATGTTGCTTTTGTTTGTGTTGTGTTTGTGATGTTGCTGTTGTTTGAGTTGTGTTTGTGATGTTTTTTGTGTTGTGTTTGTTGCTGTTGTTTGTGTTGTGTTTGTAATGTTGTCATATGAACAAAGCAGCCTTCAGAACTCAGTTCTCAATTTCTAACCCTTTGACTACAACTACAAAAGATCAGCTCTCGAAAGAACCTTGCCAATGAATCAAACGTTAAAAAGGGAAAAGTTACAATATGGATACTGACATAGTTGACATAACTTGGAACAATAAAGTTAATCATGTGCAAAGTTTGAACGAACTGATAGTTGAAAGCTGAATCTTGAAAATTGTTAAGAATAGAAAGGCCTAGTAAAAAATAGAGAAATGTATTTTTGTATAATCATGAAAAGAATTTGAATGAAAATGATTGAAATAGTTAAGTTCTCAAAAAGATGAAGCATTTGCATATGTTTGTTTGTGAAATTGACAATATATTTTTAAGATCGCCCATTTCATTATACAACCATCTTCCAAGGCAACCATAAACCACCACAATCACATTAACATCAAGTCTACCAACCGCAATCACCCATCACTTTGCCCACTATAATAACAACTACAACCACCACAATAACCTCTACAACCACCACAATAACCCCCACAACAGCCACAATAACCCCTTAACACCACCACAATAACCTCTTAAAACCACCACAATAACCCCTACAACCACCACAAAAGCCCCTATAACCACCACAATAACCCCTACAACCACCACAATAACCCCTACAACCACCACAATAAACATCCAAAATAAACCCGCACTCTAACCCTCCCATCCTCCCCAATATTAATCACCCAATGAACCCTTTTCAAATTTTATTTCACGAAAAAGACCCAAACTTCCAACCACAATAAGCCTCCACCACAATCCACTCCTCCCCTCCACCACAATCCACTCCTCTCCTCCACCACAATCCACTCCTTCCCTCCACCACAATCCACTCCTCCCCTCCACCACAATCCACTCCTCCCCTCCACCACAATCCACTCCTCCCCTCCACCGCAATCCACTCCTCCCCTCCACCGCAATCCACTCCTCCCCTCCACCACAATCCACTCATCCCCTCCACCACAGTACACTTCTCCTAACACCTCCCCCCCTCCCCCCAGGACCCTACACCTTCACTTTCATAGTGAATCCCAACATCATTGTAACGTACGCGGTCTTTTGTCCCAACAAACCAATATCGCTGATGTTCAATGTCTATGTGGTGGCTCCAGTCATTGGTTCGGTGTGCGCCAACCTCTTCAAGATCATCCCAGGACCTCACAGCAAACGTTACAAAGCAGGCTCTAACGTCTGACGCTTTGAAGCGCGCCACATCAAAGTCTTGTCACTTATTTGCATACTGTAAGATTGTATAATGTAAAAAGAGAAAACTGGTGCTTATCTAGCTGATGCTTTATTAAGGAAATTTTTCACTTATCATGATATATATAAATAAATATATAAAATCGAAGAAGCATCATCACCATTATTTCGTTTTCAAATCGAATCATTGTATGTTATTTGTGTTAATAACACAAGCTCTTCATGGTGCCAATAACACTGAAAACTCCTATAGTTATGTAATGTCGGCAAGGCAGTTTGTATTCGGCTCACATATAGCATGCAATAGGTCTACACAACTTATGAGTGGGCGTACAGCAGGATATGGAGTTTTTAGACAAATATAGCGCGTATGATTAAGTCATACTTTCACACTATAGATGCGTTTGAGGTCTTCCAGGTGAGACGTTTTAAAACCTTCTCGGTTAAAGCACCTAAATTTCATGATTAGTCAAACTTTTATCCGCCAAGTTAAGGACGAAATTGATAAGAATATTCGAGAAAACTCCTAAAAACTGTACTGAAGAGTGATATTGATCGTCATGAGAGCTCATGATGCTTTATATCGAAGATTTTTGTATTCTATATTACAGCAAAATCATCAGTTGGGAGGTTTCGGTATTTTATATATAGAATTCGTCTGCATGAGTCGGCTGTAAGGATTGTGCAGTAGGGAACAAGTCTAGTTAAGTTTCGAGGAAAGTTTCTAGATATATTACACGTATTATTTCAAAAATGTTGTTCGAAAGTGTTATTTTTAATGAAATTGAATGATATAATGAGAAAATTATGTTGGTTTGGATATCTAATAACCATTACGATTTATTTTTGCAGTAACCCTAATCTAGGACCAAAAGAAGTAGTACAAATAAAATAACAAAGTTATTTTTTAGAATTTTCGATCAATAATCAATTTTTTATTGACTTAACCAGGTTGGTTTAATTATATTTGTTCACAATTTTAAATTTCATCAAAATTTAAATCTAAAAAACTTTCCATTAGTTTGAGTTATTTATAGCACTGACGTCACACTGAGTATGTAAGGGGTGTTTAGTTAAACTCCGCTCACATTTGATTGATCTTCCTTCATTACTGCGTTCCATTTAAATTTGCGTTTGAAAATATCACTCAACTTCGTTCGGAATTTTAATCACATTTTTGAATTTAAAATTGTAAACTACATTCAATACGTTTATTTTTTGTCGAGTAACAAATTACGCAATTTCCACGTTACCTTTTTAGACTCAGTACCCGCCGGAATGTCGATTCAAAAGCTGAGTTGTGGGAAGATAGAGCGAATGAGTGACATTATTGGATCTTACTTTTCGGTACACGCACTGGGAGATCTTCCAGATTTGGATATCAAGCCCGAACAACTGGTTTTGGCCATTCGAAAGCGACTCTTGGAAAATGACATCGGTCTCAAAGACGTCAGGATCAACGGGGGCTTCGCGAGCGTCATTGTGGGTGACTTGGAGAGTAGCACCTTCAACGACCTTGACATTCTCTTCAACTTGACAGCGCCTTCCAGCAAAAGCACAGAAAGAACCAGACATGACTTCATCCGAAAGTGCGTAGTAGAAACTCTCGTAAATTTTCTGCCTGATTTCGACCACACCGGCAATGGCGTCGACAAGTCTCTGGTGAGTTTGGAAAAACTGGCTGAAGAATACATCCAAAAGGCAATTTGTGTCCAAAATGGCTCAAATGACCTGTGGAGTCTCATTACCCTGAGGAACACCATGGGCAAAAACATAGAGTTGAAATTTGTTGACCGACTTAAGCGAAAGTATGAGTTCAGCATTGATTCCTTCCAACTCATCATCAATGACTACCTTGAACACCTTGAAACATTTCCCCAAGACAGCCATGACATTCTGACACCAACTGTCATGGTTGAAAGTGTCTTTGGTGATTTCCAAACTGCCTTAACTGACCTTGAAAATCGACTGATCCGCACCAAGAACCCAGAAGAGATCCGAGGTGGAGGGCTGTTGAAGTACTGCTACCTCATCTCGTGTGGGTACAGCGACGCAGATCCCTCCACTACCCTCAAAAAATACATGTGTTCTCGGTTCTTCATTGACTTCCCAGAGCTACAAAGACAACAGGTGCAGCTCGAAAACTACTTGGCAAATCACTTCTCCGGCTCTGACAACAGTTCAAAGAACACCTTTTTGTCATGTGTGCTGTGTTTGATTCACAAGCACTCGGTGTGTTTGCCATCGAGGGAAAGGAACAGAACCCTCGCCATGATCCACACCATGGCTCTCCAATATGTGTATCCCAACACCCCCAGTCCCATTAGTAACAACCAACACTCCACAAGCACTGACAACACCCATATGCAACAACAACAGCAACAGCCACCGCAGAAAAATAGTCCTGTTAGTTTCTCCTACCCCAACTTGTACAGTACCAGCAACTTGAACAATGCCTACAACATCTACAACTCCAACCACAACAACAACAACTACAGCGTCTACAACAGCGCCTTTAGCAATCTTCACTTGAGCTTCTACACATCTCACATCCTACCGCAACAACCTGTCATACAGTCATAACCACCATCATCTTCTTCATAACCACCATCCTCTTCTTCATAACCACCATCCTCATCTTCGTAACCACCATCATCATCATCTTCGTAACCACCATCATCATCATCTTCATAACCACCATCAGACATCTGTACAGCTCCTGTTAGGTAAAGCATTCAAAGACTCAAAAAGCAAAAAAAAGAACTATATTTTGCTTTTGTTGCCATTATCACTAACGTCCCTCACAAGGTGAGGCCTGTAAATAGAGACGATATTTTTCCCTTTTTATGAGCTTTATTTAAACTTTTGCGACGCTTTATCACTTTCGTGTGTGCGTGTGTGCGTACGTGTATGTGTGTATGTGCATACGTGTGTGTGTGTGTGTGCGTACGTGTATGTGTGTATGTGCATACGTGTGTGTGTGTGTGCGTACGTGTATGTGTATATGTGCATACGCGTGTGTGTGTGTGTGTGTGTGTGTGTGTGTGTGTGTGTGTGTGTGTGTGTGTGTGTGTGTGTGTGTGTGTGTGTGTGTGTGTGTGTGTGTGTGTGTGTGTGTGTGTGTGTGTGTGTGTGTGTGTGTGTGTGTGTGTGTGTGTGTGTGTGTGTGTGTGTGTGTGTGTGTGTGTGTGTGTGTGTGTGTGTGTGTGTGTGTGCGTGTGTGCGTGTGTGCGTGTGTGCGTGTATGGTGTTGAGCGTTATCAATACTTAGGCGGATTTATGAACCTTGCTGAACATCCGAGCTTGTCAACAACCACTCTTCTTCTTGTGAATACAATTTCTTCAATTCATTCAAAATTTTCTCAGTGATTTTCAAATTTTTGTTTAAATTTTGATTTTCAAATGATTGTTTAGCACTATTCAAATTTTCGAAAATAATTTGCGATTATTTTTAATAATGTTTCAGTATTGCGTCAACGTTTCAATATATTATTTTAATTATTTTCACTTTATGACGTTTTTTTTTCACTTACAAGGCATAAAAATTACCAAAAAGTTACATTTGTGTACGCCAAACGTTGTAAAAAGTTACGTTTCGTGAAGTTGGACACTCTGTTGTTATAATTGACTTTCTTGTACATTTCCATTCTTGATTCGTCCCTTCTCAACTTACATTCGCCCCTCCTTTCAAACATTCAAATAAACATTATAGCAACAATCTCATTTGATATTTCAATTGTTATCATTATTATTGTTATTGTTGTTATTATTTTCATTATTATTCTCATCACTATTATTTCTATTGTTTTTATTATTTTCATTATTCTTATCACTATTATTATTATTATTATTATTATTATTATTATTATTATTATTATTATTTTATGTTATTATTATTTTCACTATTATATCATCATCATTTCGGTGTAACCAATATGGTTTTTATCATTGCACAATTATAGGCGATTTTTTTAAAATGTATAATATTCTTATGAAGAAGAATTTTTAAGGAATTAAAAATTACTGCATGCTCATCTCTTTCATCACGTGTTAGTGTTCCATTCACTTACGCACCTCACAGTGCCCTAGTTACTCGCCCATCTCTCCTTGCAAGCCCCGGAAACTTCCAATGATGCTTCCAATAATATTCCTTCCCTGATACTGTGCTTTTTAGATAATAAGGCAATTTACTAATTAATTGAATAATAAAGTTTACTAATAATTAATCAAATTAATTAAAAAACAATTTAATAACAAATCAATTTATTAATGAGTTAATTTATTAATAAAATTTTCAATAATAAGTTATTTATTATTTCTCATTATTTAATTATTCATTTATTAATGCCACTCTTAACTTCTACGTTAACATTAATTCTTTTTTTCCTACTTATTGTAGTCACCCTGTTCTCTATTTATTATCATTATTTATTTTTAACTTCCCAAATTTCAATTTTTTCACACTTTTTCGTTCAATCGATTTACTATACACCTTATTTATTGTTTTTTCAACTTTAAACCATTTTTAACCATATTATTTAATTCTTTTATTTCTCAATTTAACTTTTTTTTAAATTTTTTTTTCATATTTTATCCAATTAACTTTTCAATATACCGATAATTAATGCTTCTAATTAACTGATTCATTTATTATAACACCATCAGGGATAGCGTCTTTAAAGTCCATCTTATTAGTGTCTTATACTCTTGCTATTAGTTATTATTATTTTCATTATTATTATTATTATTATTATTATTATTATTATTATTCCTAAAATTTTTATTATCATTATCCTTATTATTATTATCGTCATTATAGTTATTTATATAATTATTAATATTATTATCATCTGCAATTATATTCAGCATTGGCATACTGATGTTGGCAACTCCGATCACTTCAGCATGTTTGGGACAACTTAACAATTAAATTTATTCCGAATATTTCCATTTTAACATCTTAATTATATTTGTTAATTCGCTAATTAATCAATTATTATTTTGTTAATCTTATTTAATAAAATATCTTTCCACAATTAGTTGGTAACTTCAAGTCATATATATATATATATATATATATATATATATATATATATATATATATATATATATATATATATATATATATATATATGCATGTGTGTTCGTCGCTCTTTCCTTTTCCCTCAAACCTCCCAAAATTTTATTTTCTACCATATAAGCACTGGTCATCGTTTCGTTCAAGTCTTCAATTCACCTCCAACAACTGTGGCCCGCTGCTTGCTTTGTCTCTGCAAACTTTATTATTATTATATTTATTATTGATAAATTATTATTTTTATTTTTATCATTATTATTGTTGTTATCATTATTATTATTGTTATCATTATTATTATTGTTATCATTATTATTGTTATCATTATTATTATTATTATTATTATTATTATTATTATTATTATTATTATTATTATTATTATTATTATTATTATTATTATTATTATTATTATTATTATTATTATTATTATTATTATCATTACTATTATTGTTGTTGTTGTTAATATTATTCTTCTTCCTCTTAAGCGCCTTTTATTGCACATCCCTTTTTTACACATCTCTTTACTGCCCTTCACTTTTCTTCACTTATTAGTTGCTTTTATTATTTTATTTTTATTTTTATTTTTATTATTTCTTCATTATTTTTTTTTTATTATCATTATTATTTTATTTTTTTAGTATTCACTTTTTGTTATCAAACTTTGATTGTTTATCCTTTTTTTTTTATTATTTTCTTCACTTTATCATTGTTTTCTCAGCGCAATTCTTATCTCTCTATTATTGTGTTCCTTGTTTACTTTTACTTTTATTATTATTATTTCTATTGTTTTATTATTATTTTTATTGTTGTTTCTACTCTTAATTTCTTTTCGCATTCACCTTCCATTACATCGTCATATTTATTGCAACATATCCTAGCTTCGTGTTGTCTCACCCTTAGGCTTCTTGTTGTGCTTATTATTATTTTAGTTTTATTAATATTATTTTATTTATTATTATTTTAGTATTATTGATTTTTTTTATTATTATTTTTATTTGTTAATTTTTTTATTTATTATTTTTTTAAAGTATTATTTTTTCTTTTGTGAAGCTATTCGTATTCTTATAATTACTTATATATCATTTTTATTTCTCTTTTTTTCATTATTAATCTTATTATTATTGTTATTTTTATTATCCTTATTATTGTTATTTTTATTATCCTTATTATTATTGTTATTTTTATTATCCTTATCATTATTTCATTATCATTATTATTATTATTATTGTTTATATTATTGTTATTACCATTGTTATTCGCATTTTCGTGTTCTTACTGCCCGTCGTCTCCTTGCTCCTCATGTGCTTCCATGCGCATGCGCATTGGGTGTGTCGCTTGATCACTGCCCTGTGATTGGTCGGGAGACAAATTTACTTTTTACATCTTCTTCCTCTTTACGTGTCGTTTGCTGAAAACTTTTTCGAACAAAAACAACAACAACAACAATACAAACAAGACAAAAATACTAAAAACACGAAAATCGAAAAAAAAATTGTTAAAATAAAAACAAAAAAATCTTTCTTTGTATTCCATCGCATTTTGACGACCCCATCTGCACCCCGTGTGCATTCCAAGCCCCTCTACACCATTTCATCATCATCATTATTATTCCCCCATTATTACTATTATTATTATTATTGTTATTATTATTTATTTTATTTTAATAATATCATTATTAGTTTTTTAGTCCCCTCATTAACCCCATTCACACCATCATCTGTGACCATTTCCTTGAATTGTATCTCACCAGTCTGCTCCTTATCGTGTTTGTTGTTCTTATTATTATGTATATCTTATTATTATTTTTATTTTTATTATTATTATTATTCCTGTTAGTCTTTTTATTATTAATTTTGTTGTTTACTTTTGTGGTGATGATACTTGAAAATAATTTGTAAAATTGTGAATGTCTTGGTATGAATATTGTGATACAAACTTCAGCGTACACGCGCGAACAAAAACAAATACACACGAACACAAACACACACACACACACACACATACACACACACACACGCACGCACACACACACACACACACACACAAACACACACACGTACACAAAACCATATAAGGCACAGGCATTCTCGATTGTCACACAAAAGTATTTTCCACATTTTACAAATTCACACAAGGAGTTGCACTCTTCATCTCTTCTGAAAGCTCTGTGTGTGTGTGTCCCTGTATGTGTATCTGTTTGTATGTGTTGATGTATCTTTGTGTCTCTTCGAATTGTTGCGTGTTCTCTAATGTATTGTTTGTTTTCAATGTTGTGTATGTTTCTTAATTTTCATATTTTTCGAATGCGTTTTTTTTGTTTTGTTTTGTTGTTAATGTGTTTATCAGTAAATAGGAACTTTTGTGTTTCTGCACACAATATGTTAATTAATTGGGTCAATATATTCTTTCTTTTTGTCTCCTTTCTATTTTTTTTTCTTCTATCTTTTTTTTCTTCCTTTTTCTCTTCTTCCTTTTTCTCTTCTTAGTCTTCTTCTTTCTCTTCTTAGTCTCCCTTTTCCTCTTCTTAGTCTTCCTCTTCCTTTTCTTAGTCTTATTCTTTTTCTCCCTAGTCTTCCTCTTCCTAGTCTTCCTTTTTCTCTTCTTAGTCCTCCTTTTTTTCTTCTCAGTCTCCCTTTTCCTCTTCTTAGTCTTCTTTCTCTTCTTAGTCTTCTTTTTCTTCTTAGTCTTCATTGTCTTCCCCCTATTTTCATTCAGTCTCTTCCTTCTCTCATATCATTCGCTTAGTCGACGTATGATCTACTCTTTAATTATTCCAGTGAATTTGCCTCTAAATAAATAATTCAAACCTTCTTGCTCTTTCAAACGCTGAAACAACGACAACAAAAACAACAACAACAAAAACAACAACAAAAGCAACAGCAAAAACAACAACAAAAACAACTCGAATATTGGCTCTTTTTCAAACAAAACCAACAACAACATCGAAACCAACATCAACAACAAAAATCAACAACCTCAGCAAGAACAAAACACAAACATCAACAACAAAAATCAACAATAATAAATAACAATAATCTTCAATTCCTTGGAGTCAAACATCGAATTTGGCTTCAGCAACCACATAAACCTTTCATCCAGTCAAGCAACCCTTGTTTTACAAAGCCCTCTTCAGCTAAGTGACTCTGTTCTCTTGCTTATTACGTCCTAGCACTCAGTGGGGGCGCCTCAGTTGCTTGGAGATTTATAGAAGGGTTTGATTCTCCTTTTTTATATCTTTTATTTTTTGAACCTTTGTGTTTTAAAGATTGTTGTGGTTTTTGTTTTTGTGTGTGTGTGTGTGTGTGTGTGTGTGTGTGTGTGTGTGTGTGTGTGTGTGTGTGTGTGTGTGTGTGTGTGTGTGTGTGTGTGTGTGTGTGTGTGTGTGTGTGTGTGTGTGTGTGTGTGTGTGTGTGTGTGTGTGTGCGTGTGTGTGTGTGTTTTTTTTTGTGTTTTTTTTTGTTTTCGTTTGTGTGTGTATTTGTGTGTTCGTTTTGAATTATATAAGAATAATGTGTTATTGTGTGAAGGTGCGTACAGTTTCTTGTGCGCATTTTCGAGTGTATGTGTGCGCGTTTTCGTGTGTATATATGCGTGTTTTTGTGAGTATGTGTGCGTGTTTTCGTGAGTGTATGTGTGCGTGTTTTTGCGAGTGCGCTGGAATGTTTGTTTCCATTTATGGGAAGTTCGCGAATGTTTCATAGCATTGTAACAGTGCTGTAAACAATGCCTTTCTTTGTTTCCAACAGGCTGCAATATTATCCAGTCGACAACATTCTTCCAACCCTTCCTAACTCACTCCGAGTTGCCTCAACTTGAGGTCACAAAAACACTCTTCAATACGCCCTGCCTTACTGAGAGGACAATGGGTGGGGTATACTGAACCATCCTTCAACGGCCTTTGTACATATTCAAAAAATTTTTCAGCGTTTTGTTCTTTAACTTTCATGTAACGATGATTCAATGTCGGTGTTATGTTTACTTTCCAGTGTTTTTGTTATTTTTTAGCAGGCTAAGACAAAAAAATTCCCGCGTGTAAAGCCAGGAATTGATGCGAAGAACTGAAGTTCAACTTTTGGTCGTTTCCCAGTCGTTGGAAACTGAATTACACTTAACCATACTCAACCAAATTCAACAATGCTTAACCACACTTCAACTAAACTCAGCCTTACTCAATCACACTCCACCATACCCCCCTTCAATCCACCACACTCAATCACACTCCACCACACCCCCCTTCAATCCACCACACTCAACCACACTCCACCACATCCCACCTCAATCCACCACACCCAACCGCACTCCACCACATTACACCACACTCAACCACACTCCACCACATCCCACCTCAATCCACCACACCCAACCACACTCCACCAGACCCAACCACACTCCACCACACCCAACCACACTCAACCACACTCAACCACACCCACCCATACTAAACCACACCCAACCACACCCAACCACATCCAACCACACCCAACCACATCCAACCACACCCAACCACATCCAACCACACCCAACCACATCCAACCACACCCAACCACAACTTTACTCTCTCAGTAACCTTCTCACCTTCCACATACACCATCCTTCCACCACCCTTTGTGTTTAAGCAATAACTACCCTTTGACTTATTATTATTATTTTTATTATTATTATTATTATTATTATTACTATTATTATTAA
>OX387251.1:1815064-1837564 GCA_947562095.1 Branchellion lobata | reverse complement strand
GGATGAGAAGGAACGAAAGAAGAGAAGTTTCAGAGGTTGGAAAATGAGTAAAACACTACAGGTGAGTAGGAAAGGATGCTATGAACATGTCGTGAGGAGGAATGGAAATGATCTTTTGAAGAATGATGTGGAAACTTCAAGAAGAAGGGATGAGCACTTGAAGGATGGATGGATGAATGGATGATGAATGAATGGATGATGGATGAATGGATGAATAGATGGATGGATAGATGGATGGATGAACAGATGGATAAATGAATAGATGGATGGATGAATGGATAGATAGATGAATGGGTGGATGAATGGGTGGATGGATGGGTGGATGGATAGATAGATGGATGGATAGATGGATATATGGATAGATGGATGGATGGATGGATGGATAGACGGATGGATGAAGGAATCAAGGTGGATCTGAAAGATGGAAACCTGACTGGAGAAGAGGTATAAGACCAGAAATGCTCATCAAGCAATCGCTTCTTTGAATACGCAATGATAATACAAAAGAAGAAGAAGAAGAAGTAAACACTTAATAAATAAATTATTTAATATTTTACTATATTTTAAACTTTCAATTTTATATTTAAAAAAAATGTTTTTATCATGAAATTTATTGTTTAATTGCTTCACTAATCTTCATCCTCCCCTCTATTGGCCCTATACCGTCTTCCTTTGTCTTCAGCTCAACCAATAAAGAGCGCCTTTTGAGTTTTATAAGTAATTTTGAATGAATTTTCACATTAAAAAAAACTTTGCAAAATTAGAAAAAGATTCATAGTTTTGTTCCAACAAAAGTTGTATTTTGCCAGTTATGAATTTCACTAAACATGCAGATCATTTTTATAAGCAACTTTTATCAAACCAAGCTATCCCAGTAAATGTTTTTCATAGACTCTCTTGAAGCAAACTTAGACATTTACAACGTGAAAACAACCCACAACACACTACCATACCCACAACACACTACCGTACCCACAACAGCCTTACCACACCGTCCAACAATCAGACTATCACCTCACCACAATCACATTATACCGACCAAACACCAACCACACACCAACCACACACCAACCACACACCAACCACACACCAACCACAACAACAAAGACTACAAAAACAACACCAGCCACACAATAATTACAACCACAGTCGATGTTGCAGGCACAGATGAGCAGCAGCAGCGGCGACGAGAGCGACAGCAGCAGTGGTGGCGGTGGTGGCCAGGGTGGTTGTCATGGAGACAGTGATGGTATATGGAGTGCTGATATTGAACAGAGTTTTCTGGAAGCACTAGCCATTTATCCTCCGTGTGGTAGGAGGAAGATCATACTTTCGGAAGAAGGCAAGATGTATGGTAGGTGGGTGGTGGTGGGTGGCGGTGGGTGGCGGGGAGTGAAAATGGGTGGCGGTGGGTGGCGGTGGGTGGCTATGGGTGGCTGTGGGTAGCGGTGGGTGGTGGGCTGGTCGGAGGTGGGTTAGTTGGTGATGGGTTAGTTGGAAGTGGGTTGGTTGGAGGTGAGTGTGACTGGATGGGGACTTGGGGGTGGTGGTTATTGGGAGTTTAGCTTGATGGTGGTCTAAAGGTGGTGGAATAAGGTGGGTAAGGACTGACTAATGCTGATGCAGCATGTGGAAAGAAGAACAATTGAGAAGGAGATGGAAAAAATAAAGCTGGAAAAAAAGAAATTGTGTTGAAAAATGCGAAAGTATGAAAAGGAAACTTTGAGAAAAAAAAATGATTATAGCGGAAAAAATATGAAAAAAAAGGTGAGAAGGGTGATGATGAAGGAGGAGGAAGAGGATGAGGTGGTGGAAGATGATGAGGTGGGAGGAAGAGGATGAGGTGGGAGGAAGATGATGAGGTGGGAGGAAGATGATGAGGTGGGAGGAAGATGATGAGGTGGGAGGAAGATGATGAGGTGGGAGGAAGATGATGAGGTGGGAGGAAGATGATGAGGTGGAGGAAGATGATGAGGTGGGAGGAAGATGATGAGGTGGGAGGAAGATGATGAAGGGGGAGGAAGATGATGAGGTGGGAGGAAGAATATTGCATGTTTCTGATAGGTTGCTTAAGTAGGTCGATTTGTGATGTTTGAAGGGGAAATGGCGTGTGAAATAGCTAAAACCTGCGCCATGAATTTTTGAAAACTAAAATAATCAAAGAAAAAAAATAAATTAAAAATTAAAAATAACTGAAAATTATAGAAAATTAAAATAAAAAAAAGTTTTTTTTTTTTTAAATTAAAAGAAATGAGAGTTCGTTCGAATCTTCTTCGTTAAGCACACAGTCACGACTTTGCGTGCAAGCCCTCCAAGCTTTGAACTCCAGCGGGGAAGCATCCATTCTTTGCGGAGGGGTGTTCAGCATCGGATTGTTTGTTGTTTTGTCCATTTTTGTATTTTTTTCTGTTTTGTATTGCATACCATTTTGTTTCTACATTCTACCCCCTCATTCACCACATCACTTTGACCACTGTGTGTATTTTCATATTCTTCTTATTCGAGTTGATATTATTTTATATGTTATCTTCATATACCATACCGCATACGTCACACACATATTCATGAATCAAACAAGCGCGTGAGGCGCTTAACTTTAATTCACCACATCAAACCTCCTACAGCATGAGTTAGAGCTGAGGTGTTAGAGTAAATATCCTTCTAAGCTGCCGCTTCCTGTGAGTCATCCTTCGGGCGAGAAATGAAAATTGAAAGTTTTGAATCAGATTCTGAAGCTGCATTGGATTCGTCGCATCCACTCGTGAATAAAGCAGTGCTTTGGTTAATCTTAAATGATATTGTCATAACGCAAGTTGTTATCGTTTGTACAATTTGTTGTAACGTACAGTTAACAAACTAGGTTGTCTCAGAAACGCTTAAATTTTGTTTCTAAGGCTTTTGAAGAGTGAAGTTATTTGATTAAATAAGAGATCGATGACAACTTTGACGTGTTTCAAGAAAAAGAAAATGCTAAGATCAAAAATTGAAATACTAAAGAGGATGAATATTTGATAAAAATTTGAAATATTTAAAAAAGATAACTCATGAAAGCATTCTTCATGAACAAACTGTGTACACCTAGTCAAAACCTTAAGTATTGAAAAATAGTTGAAAGATCAAACTATGAAAAGATATTTTAATAAATTATGGAGCGGTACACAAACACGAAGACCCCCTTGCGAAATGCGACCGGTGTCAATTTAAAAGGTGCTTTCTTTGCATAATGGAAACATTCCAGCGGTTGCTAGGCAACGTTTGATTGCTGTGGTCACTTAGTAACGCCAGCAGGATGCGCTCGCTTTGTTGCCATGTCGACACGCATTAATTACGAAACAGCGCTACAAAAATTATAAAGACGACGGCAAAAAACTCGGCAGAAAAACTTTTTTGAAGGAAACGAGAAAGTCATCTGCACATAAAAACATTCACGAGGTTTGCGGACGCTCACATTGGAGCAAGGAGCGACCAATGGGAGAAGAGGAGTAAGAATGATTGACAAGCAAATGCACCAATTACAGGACGCAACGAATTGATTGCGAGGTACATAAAGCTGCGAACCGGAAAGACTCGCACCCGTAAGCAGGTATCCAGCCACATTCAAGTGCTCGCACGCAGGAGGTCCAAAGAAATGCAGGCGCAAGTGAAGGTGGGTGGAGTTTCAAAAAAGTGGGCGGAGTTTTGCAATAATGGGTGGGGCTACGTGGGTGGAGTTATAAGATGGATTAATGGGGTGTGGGGTTGGGATGATGAGTCATGGGGGGAGGGGAGGGGGTTAGTTTGTGGGTAGGTCGAGTGGGTTGGTGAATTGAGGGTTTAACTAAGTCGTTGAAGAACGATGAATGTTTCAAGGCCCACTGAAAAATATTCTACAACTCTCACTCAACGCCTTTACTCAACATCACCTCTATGCTGAAGCCACCTCAATAACCTTATTAACCCCTAACTTCACATCACTCCCACTTCAACACCAAAACACCCACTTCAACACCTAGACACCCACACCAGCCCACACCCAGCTTACCAGGACCATCAATAAATCACTCACTCAACACTACCCACTCATTCAAACCCATCGGCAACCCACTTAGCCACATCTGTTAAGCCCTTCTAAATCACCTTCCAGCCACGCTTATTAGAACCACCCACCCACTTAAACACTCATTTTAAACCCCTCAAACACCCACCTACCTCTAGGACCTATTGAACCCTACAAACACCCACCTACCTCCAGGACCCATTAAACCCTACAAACACCCACCCACCCCCAGGACCAGACCTCCAAGGAAAGAATGATGCAGTCTTTATCCTCCATGTCTTCCTCACAGATCGTCTCCGCCACCACGCTCCAAGACACCACCAACATCGACCCCTGTGGCTATCCCAGTAACAAGAACAACACCCGAATTTATCATCATCACCACCACCACCACAGCAACAACAACACAAATAATAATAGCTTTTATGAAGTTGTTAATAATAATAATAATAATAATAATAACAATAATAATAATAATAATGATAATAATAACTGTTACATCAACGATGTTGATGGTGACTGTAACATAGCTACGTATGGAATCAATGAGGTGTGTTCTGGGGGGGGGGGGGGGGGGGGATGATGATGATGATGATGATGATGATGATGATGATGATGATGATGATGATGATGATGATGATGATGATGATGATGATGGTGATGATGGTGATGATGATGATGATGATGATGATGATGATGATGATGATGATGATGATGATGATGATGATGGTGATGATGATGTCAGTCAAGTTTATCAAAAAATGATAGAATACTTTGAAAACAAAACAATATTTTAATCACATTTTCAACAAAAATAAAATCAAACTTTTTTTCAAATCAACACCAGCAGCGACATCACTACAAGCAACAACGCAACGAAAACTGGTTTCCATACAACAAAAACAACAACAACAACTACATCCAAAACATCAACCACGCCTTCAACGACATCGACAATAACAACAAAATCATCGATAAAAACAACGAGAACAGCATAAATAACAACAACATAAATAACAACATAAACAACAACATAAACAACAACATAAACAACAACATAAACAACAACATAAACAACAACATAAACAACAACATAAACAACAACATAAACAACAACATAAACAGCAACATAAACAACAACATAAACAACAACATAAACAACAACACAAACAACAAGTGTCTCAGACACAACCTTCTTGAATTCAAGGTACTCAAGTATCAAGCATTCATGCAGCGTACGGATCACGTGAGTTTTTTTAATGAATAATATAACTTGTTATTTTTTTAATTTCAAAATTATTTTATTTTCATTTTTATTTTTGAAAAAATAACAAAATTCAATTTATCATTTATTATCTTTTTTCGATTTATCATTCATGGTTTAAGTAATTAAACAATTTTAAATTCTTTTTATTTCAATTTAAATAAAAGTTTGAATAACCTGAATATTCAACTTTTTACGCAATATCTGAAATAATTATACTTGTCTACCAAGGTTTTGTATTGCATTTGAATGTATTCCATCCGATGTTCTTGTATTATATTGGATTGTATTTCACAGTATTGGAGTGTATTGCATGTCATCATCTTGTATTGCATCATTTTGCTTTGAATTGCATCATTTTGCTTTGAAATGCATCATTTTGCTTTGAAATGCATCATTTTGCTTTGAATTGCATCATTTTGCCTTGAAATGCATTATTATGCATTGTATTGCATTTTATTGCATTGTATTGCATTGTATTTTATTAAATTTTTTGCCTTGTCTTTTATTTCACTGCCTCCCACCAGGCCAAGCACACACTTCTGATGCTTGACAAGCCATTGACCAACCAGCCCCGCCCTTGGCCTGTTAGTGCCTGTGTATTCATCCATACATCCATCCATCCATCCATCCATCCATTCATCCATCCATCCATCCATCCATCCATCCATCCATTTATCTATCCATCCATCCATCCATTCATCCTTTTTTCCATCTTTTCTTTTATTCCGTATTCCATTCAGCTGTCCATCAATTTATCTATCTATCCATCGAACCAGTCATCATTCGTTCATCTAAAAACTCATCCATCTATTTACCTATCTATCTATCCATCCATTTCATCCATTCATTCATCCATTTCATTCATCCTTTAAGCGGTCTTTTACTTTTTCTGAAGTCTCCACTTTATCCACCCGTCCATTCATTCATCCATACATCCATCCATTCATCTACCCATCAATCCGTCAACCCATCAATCTACCCATCCATCCACCATCCATCCATTCGTCCATCAATCTATTCATCCATCAATTCATCCATCCTTTCACCCATTTACCCATCCATGCATCCATGCATCCATGCATTCATCCATGCACATGATCACAGTCAGTGCACAGCAGTGACTTGGTAGGCAAGTATTCAGAGGACTTCTTCCAACTCCTCCACTCCTCAGACTACCTCCCCTTCCTCCTTGTCAAATACTATGTGTGTGTGTGTGTGTGTGTGTGTGTGTGTGTGTGTGTGTGTGTGTGTGTGTATGTGTGTGTGTGTGTGTGTGTGTGTGTGTGTGTGTGTGTGTGTGTGTGTGTGTGTGTGTGTGTGTGTGTGTGTATGTGTGTGTGTGTGTGTGTGTGTGTGTGTGTGTGTGTGTGTGTGTGTGTGTGTGTGTGTGTGTGTGTGTGTGTGTGTGTGTGTGTGTGCGTGTGTGTGTGCGTGTGTATGTGTGCGTGTGTGAATATACACATATTGAAATACTTTTAAAGTATACAACATTATTTAGAACATACAATGAAAAGAGTCTTATGCCTATTGCGAGAATTTACCACATAAAGGAAGGGTGGTGTTTCGAAAAGACAGCCATATTTTCCTTCTTTTCCAGGTAAGCGGATTTGAAGATTTTTCAAAAAACGACGACTGGTTCTATGGAGTGACCAGCGAGTGAGTTTGAATTAAAAAAAAATTAATTTATATTTAGGATTAAAAAAAAAATTTTTTTAATTAGTTTAAAGTGCTTTATGAGCTGAAATGTATTAAAAAAACCACTGATACAACAAAACATCAATTCTTCAACAAGAACGCACTCCATAATCACAGAAACAGCTTAGCAACACTCCATGAAAACAAAAAAAATAACAACAACTACAACAATATACAAAATACAAAACAAAAAACAAATAACAAAAAACATACCACAAGACAACAACAACAACATAGCAACAACACATCTAAAAAACATCACAAAGAAACATACCACAGGACAACAACAACAACATAGCAACAACACAACCAAAAAAACATACCACAACACAACATCAACAACCTCACAGGTACGAGTGTTACAGCAACATCGACATATGCGACTCTACGAAGGTGTGTTCGTTCGGTCGAGAAGTGGTCGAGAAGGTGGAGGTAAGGGGTTGTGTCTGTTGGCTTCAGATTGAAGCTATCTTGGTTCAGAGTAACTAACAATTAATCTATAGTCTCATAGGTCATAATATAATCTAACAATTCATAACTAGATCTTATAGTTTATAACATAATCTAACGATTTATATGTTAATCTTTCAATTTATAACATAATCTAACAATTTATCACAGAATCTGAAAAAAATTAACATAATCTTACCATTTATAACACAATCTAACACTATATAACAAAGATTCCAATTTATAACAAAAGCTTAATAATGTATCTCCACGTTATTCCACAAACAGCTCATACTCTACCACAAAAATCCTATTAGAAAAAAAAACCGGATTAGTTTCGAGTTAACTAACAAATAATTGACATAATGATTTCAAAGCAATAAACGCATAACATTAAACGTGGACTTGAGTTACACCAAGCTATTCAATCGAAGCCTTTATATAAAGATTATTATATGTTCAAGAGAATTTATAAATGACTATACGAATGCATAAGACCTTAAGAATATTGTTTTAAAGGAAACAGACAAATTGAATCGCAGTGTTGAAAATTCATCACCATTACAGATCCATCAAAGAGTCAAGAAAGACAACCCTTCACAAGAGCCCTCACAACCCTCCAAGACTCAAGGAGGAATCGAAGGAGGGGTCGATGGAGGGGTCGGAGGAGGAGTTGATAAAGGGGTAGAGAGGGTTGAAGATGGGAGAAACACCAAGAAAAGCACCTTCAAAGTCCAAGACTCGGCCATGTGTGAGTACATGGTGAGCTTCATCGCCAAGCTGCTGGAACTGAAGGACCTCGAAATGAGAGCCAGTGTGCTCGAGAACATCACGGTCTTCAAGGTGGTGTCAGGTGGTGGTGTCAAGTGGTGTCAGGTGGTGTCAGATGGTGTTGTCAGGTGGTGTTGTCAGGTGGTGTTGTCAGGTGGTGGTGTCAGGTGGTGGTGTGTGACGGGGTTGTGTGACGGGGTTTTGTGACGGGGTTTTGTGGTGGTGTTATGTGGTGGTGTTATCTAGTGTCGTGTGGTGGAGTTATGTGGAGATCTTACGTGGTGACCCTACGTAGCGGTGTAAGTGAAATATTGAATTAAATGTAAAAAATTGAATACTGAAACTTTTTTAAAATTTTCAGGTGATCCGAAACAACGCGAACAAGGATATTTTATTGGGAATGGCTTTTGCTTTTGAAATCGCAAAACTCGACAAGGACATTAAGTGTGACGTTTTTCAAATTGCTCGATAAAACATTCTGCTGTATATTAGAATCTCAAAGCGTGGCTGTATATATCAAGTAATTATCAATTGACTATGTGAAAATTACTCAATCTTCAAAGCCTAATAAAAAAATTGTTGAAAGTCTGGTTTTTGGAAAAAAAAGTCAATATTCTCTGAAAAACAAAATTTGTATTTATTCTTATTGAATTTTGAAACTTGAATTCAAAATAGTATTCAAACTTCAGTGGAATGAATAAACTAAAAATAAGCGCTCTTCAACAGCTGTTTAAAAGGAGCTCATCTTTGTATACCTTTGTCAATATGGGCAAGAAGAAAGCGGTGTGGATTTTTTAATTTTTATAATAAAAAATCTATTCAGTTGAGTTTTAATAAGATTTTCAAGATATTTTTATAAATTTTAAAATTAAGTTTTTTCCACAGCCAGATACAAAACCTATCCAAATTGAACAAAATCCAAAAAAATTCACGTTCAAAAATTCTAATTTCGAAGTGAGTTTTATATGATTTTCAATTCTCAAAAACTTTCATTGGTTTTTTATTTTTTCAAGTCAAAAAGAACGTTAAAAAACCTCAAGCAAATACTGCAACACGAAAGCTCTTTGAAATGGGATAAAGAAAGCACGGACTACTTGTGTATGTTCACTTTTAGATTATCAATTTATTCAAATTTATAAATTTGTTTTTGTTTCAGATACTTCGATTGATGCCTTTCCTTCGTCCTTACCTCCCAAAAAATACTCAGACCTCTCGGGCTTACCCGTAAGAGCTTTTGGTTTGCTTTACTATTTCAAAGTATTCATTCAGAAAAAAACAATTCAAAGTGTTTATCCAGGGAAAAAAACAATTCAAATTTTTTTTCGGCAATAAAACTATTCTTTCAATCACCCCACACACATACACATTTATATAATTAAACAACAATAAAAACCATTTCTACCCATTCAACCAGGCACCATACACAGACCCTCACACGAAGCTGAGGTTTTCTTCGGTGGATGAGTATTCTCGTCTCAAGAATTTGTCAACAGACATCATCACAGGCCTGCTTGCTCTTCGCAAGTCCAGCCCCCTCTTCTCCTGATCCTTTTCCTTTTTTTTTTGGATCTTTTTCCAAATCTTTTTTTTGATCTCTTTCCTACTCTTCTTCAATCTTCTTTTGATCCTCTTTTCTTGACCTATTCTTTTTCTGATCTTCACTTTTTTTCCTTTTTTAAAAATCGTATTTCATTTTTTCATTAACTTCATTATCATCCTCGTTTATTCTTTCATTTAATTAAATTAAATAAGATTAATTTATATTTTTTTCATCTTTCATCTTTTCAAATACTTCCATCGTCTTCTCTGCCAAAGTTTCATTTATTTTTTCAGTTTATTCATAGCTTACCCTATTACTTAGCTATTATTCAGGCCTTAATTTGATTAAAAATATTTTTTAAATAAATTTCTTTGAACTCCAAAACAATTTATTGCGCTATCAATTCTACTGATCAATTTTGGTTAAATAAAATAATAAATCTTCAACCTTAGTACTTCGTCTTCATTGGAAAAAATTAAATGAAAAATTTTCTGCAATCAAAATTCCATTATTTCCATTTCAATGGCTGAAAAATCATAGATTCATTCGAATGGTTTGGAAAATTTTTTCTTTATCTTCCCAGTCTCAAATCTGCCCTTCTTTTCTTTGCCTTCCACCTTCCCATCATCATCATCATCCTCATCATCATCATCATCATCATCATCATCATCATCATCATCATCATCATCATCATCATCGTCGTCGTCATCGTCATTTTTCTCATTTTCTTCCGGTGGGCCTACCCGATTGACGATGTTCTTGACGAAGTTCAGACAGATCACAAACAAGAGAACCCCAAGCAACATTTCAAGGTATCCTTTGATCATGGTTATATGCCTGGGGAAAAGTTTAAAGTTTTTATTCTGCGTCCAGTGTTGGTAGTCGTAGTCAGGATGGAGGCTTGGAGGCGTGGTAAGACGCTTGAAAGTCTTGAAAAAAGTGAAGAAGGAGGGTACATTGGGAGGACTTGTGAAACTGACGTCATCATCATCATCAATACCATCCGCTTCCCTCATGTAGTCCTCCAACCACCCCCCCTCTTCTCCATCTCTCTCCTGCTCCTCACTCTCTCTTCCAACATCCATTTTCGTCACCTCCATCACACGCTTTATTGGAGTTCTCATGAGTTCAGTAGTGAGAAATTGTTAACCTAACTGAACTGTTTGTGTAGTGCTGTTCATAAACGCTTTGTTCGCTGAGGTTTGGTTGGTATGCTAGCGAAAACGACACCACCTCAGCACCAGCTACATCATATTGATACACCTGGAACGAAGAAAAATAACAAGAACAACCAACACAAATTAACAAAAACAACAACGAAAAGAAAGTACAAAAATCAAAACCCAAAAATTGACAGCAACAACCATCAACAATCAGCTGCACTGACAACAACAACAACAGCCGATAAAAACAACAATATACAATGAAAGTAAACAATAATCTACAACAAGTCCCGTAACAACAGTTAACAGCAACCACACCTTGCCTACCAATGTGACAACAAGTAAAAAATGGAATAAAATCTAACATTTCAACAAAAAACAAATTTAAATTAAAATTATGTCGTAGGCAAACGGTCTTCGCGCCTTTGACAGCGTGAATAAAAATTAATAAAAATTTTATAATTTTATTATTATTTTTTTTTCTTTTAGTTATTTTTTTCATGTAGGAGTTTAAAAACATTTTTAATATAAAAAAAACACACAGATATTTTTGGCTGCATGAAATTGCATTGAAAGCGTAAATGCTGGATCAAAATGGCTTTTGACAGATTGATGGTCTTCCAAAAGATTATTGCTACATGAAATGAATTCAACTGAACAAAAAATGCAAATTTATTTGAAAACTTATTAAAAAAAAGTTTAAAAAAAATAAAAATAGATAACTCAGTTAAAAAGACCCTAACATTAGAGATAATTGCAGAGGTAAGGTATAAAAGACATATTTTACAAAACTAACGCAACAATAAGGAAAATAAAAATTTGAAAATAATAAAAAAAAACAAGAAAAAATTGAAATAAAAATTCAATTTAATTTCACTGAAGTTTTCAACACAATAGCAGCATTGAAACACTTTTGGGTTAAATGATACTATCTGATACTATTTGATACTATCTGATACTATCTGATACTATCTGATACTATCTGATACTATTTGATACTATCTGATACTATCTGATACTATCTGATACTATTTGATACTATCTGATACTATTTGATACTATTTGATACTATCTGATACTATCTGATACTATCTGATACTATTTGATACTATCTGATACTATCTGATACTATTTGATACTATCTGATACTATTCGTCATGTATTGCTTGTGAAAGACTCGATAAGTAGGAAAAAATGAATAAAAAATGAAAATAAAAATAAATTCATTAATAAGAACAAAATAATAAAATATTAAAAATAAAATAATAAAAATAAAAAAAAAACGGTAAGAAAGAAAAAAATAGAATAATAAATAAAATAAATGAAAGAAAAAAAAACACAAAACCGAAAACAGATACAAAATGTCGATGACGTCACGAATTCCTAATGGACGTAACGATGTCCTGTTTGACCTTGAGGGTCATCAGTTGCAAGCACGTGAGGGCGTCCTCTTTGCTGTCATGTCCGTTTGCTGTGTGTGTGTGTGTGTGTGTGTGTGTGTGTATGTGTGTGTGTGTGTGTGTGTGTGTGTGTGTGTGTGTGTGTGTGTGTGTGTGTGTGTGTGTGTGTGTGTTTGTGTGTGTGTGTGTGTGTGTGTGTGTGTGTGTGTGTGTGTGTGTGTGTGTGTGTGTGTGTGTGTGTGTGTGTGTGAAGTTGTTGCTAGGTGATGCCTTGCGAGGTGATGATAGTAGTAGCAAGACAAACTCCACCAACACCACCACAACAATCATCAGCACCGCAACGCCCACCGATATGTCACCACCAAAACACCACCATAATCCTTCTAACCAAAATAAACTTCCTCAACCACAGTCCCCCCAACACCCTCATCACTTAGACCACCACCAGCACCACCACCACCATCACTCCCATCACCAGCACCACCCCCACCACCAACACCCCCAGCACCAGCACCACCACCACCACCACCCCCACCACCACCACCACCACCACCACCACACGAACCAGAGTCTTGTATGATCCTCTGCAGCAGTTCACTGGCGAGAGTCCTGAGAGCCCTTTTGTAGGGAGGACCCCGCTTGTGGGGGAACACCACTGAAGTGTCCACTATGCAGGGGTGCGACAACTGGGTGTGGTGGTGTTGCCGGCGTATTGAGGTAAGAATGAGAAAAGGTTGGGTGAATAGTAGGATGGGTGGATAAAAGGTTGAGTGGATTGAGGGGTGGTTGGGTGGATTGAGGGGTGGTTGGGTGGATTGAGGGGTGGTTGGGTGGATTGAGGAGTGGTTGGGTGGATTGAGGGGTGGTTGGGTGGATTGAGGGGTGGTTGGGTGGATTGAGGGGTGGTTGGGTGGATTAGAATGATGAAAGATTGATCAAAGAAAAGATGATTAAAAATTGTTTTCAGCTTAAAAGTTGTTTGAAAGGATTGAAAAAGAACGGTAATAAATAATTTAAAAATAAATATAGTACAACGAAAAAATGAAAAAAAAAGCAAGAAAACTATAAATAGAAAGTAAATACCAACAAACCTTGAGAGAAATGAGGTCATTTTCGAGGCTGTGGCCAATCAGAATGGACTTTTCGTTGACCAATGAGAGCAGCAGAGCCTGTACCTTGCGCTGGTCTGTCTCTACCCCCCGCATATCCTTCTCCGTCAGGCCGCTGAACCTGCAAAAGTGAACTTATATAAATATATATATAAATATAAATATATATATATATATATTTAATTTTTCTTTGTTGAAAAATGAACTTTTACGTTAGAAAATTTAAAAAATAAAAAGTTTTTGAGATCATAAGACAGTGGTGAGAGGTGTTGTGAGGAGGGGAAATAGATTCACACACACACCTTGCCATTCAAAAACATTTAATACCAGAAACAATTTCGAATTATTAAATTATTGTGTATATATATAAATTATGATATATTATAATTATTAAACCAAATTATAATTCAAATTAGTAAAGTAAATCAGACGAGTGGCTTATTCCGATCTCTTATCACATGCTTTAGTCTAACAATACAATGATTCATGCGTGTCAGCCTATGCCTTTAAAGTCAACGGTTACGTAAAACGTGATAAAATTGAAGATATTTAAGAATAAAACATATAAAATGAAAATAAATAAAAAAATCTCTAACATTTTTACTTTAGTTTAATTAAGTTTAATTAAATTAATTAAATTGAATTAAATTGAGTTAAATAAATTAAATTAAATTAAATCGACTTAAATGAACTTCAAATTGTATTCTTTCGCCACCTGGTGTTGTAATCAACAATAGGGTTGTCGGGTTTGACCAGCCTGTCCAGCACCACCTTGCCATTCCAGTCTACCATCGTCACCCTGGCCAGCTCACTGCCTGCCGTGGTGTACACCTGTCGAAAGGACAGTGTCTGTCTAATCAGCCGTCTGTAGTGCTGTAACTGTTTAATCTTATCACCTGTAGCTTTCTTGATCTTAATCTCTAAGATTAACGTAATCATCTGTGGATCAAGTGAGTATCAAAGTTTCCTATCTGAATTCACAACGTCGACTCATGTAGAAGTAAACTAGAATCAGCTGATGAATCTTGTTTGTGTTTTCATCAGCCACTATCTAACGCCACTCTTTCTACCACACACCATCTCCCCCCATCGCTTCTTCATCATCATTCATCACTCACTTTCACTTCTACCCACCGAAACTCACAGTTCATCCAACCCACCACCACATCACCACCACATCACCACCAAATCACCACACCACCACCACCACCACCACCACCACCACCACCACCACCACCACCACCACCACCAACACCACCACCACCACCATCACTACAACCACCACTACCACCGCCACACCACCGCCACACCACCGCCACACCACCACCACACCACCACCACCACCACACCACCACCACCACCACCACACCACCACCACCACCCCCACACCACCACCACCACCACCACACCACCACCACCACAACAAGACCCACCATTTCACAGTCGAGAGCGAATACAGTCATGTTGTTAGCAGCAGCGTGGGTCTTGATGCAGGGCAGTGTGTGCACGAAGCCGCTCAAACCAACTCCCGTCTTGTTGTTCTCGTGCACGTGACACTGGTGAAGAAGGGGAGGAGAAGAAGGAGGAGGAGGAAGAGGAGGAGGGGGAGTAGGAGGGGGAGGAGGAAGAGGAAGAAGAGGAGAAGGAGGAGGAGGAGGAAGAGAAGAAGCAAGAGGAAGGGAAAGAGAAAGATGAAGAGGAAGGGAAAGAGAAAGAAGAGGAGAAGGAGGAGAAGGAGAAAGAGGAGGAGAAAGAAGAAAAGGCGGAAGAGGAAAAAGAAGAGGAAGAGGTGAAGAAGATGGAAAAAGAAGAAGAAGAAGAGGAGGAGGAAGAGGAGGAGAATGATGATGAAGATGAAGATAATAATTATGATGGTTATGATTATGATTTCACGAAACTAAAAATAATTAAGTAATTGATTTGAATAAATAAATTGTATGCAGTATGGGAATCATCATCAAGACCACCTCAGCACTGTCACAACCTCTGGAGCTAGTGTCAGCGTTGCAACAGTTGTACACCAGGTCCACTGAGCCGTAAACTGGAAGTGGGAAGGAATGAATGAAAAGAAGGAGAGAAAGAGGAAGAGGACGAAGAAGAAGAGAAAGAGAAAATAGAGAAGAAGGAGGGGGAAGAAGAAGAAGAAGAAGAAGAAGAAGAAAAAAAGAAAAAAAAATGATAGAAGAAAATAACTATAAAAAAAAAGTAAGAATAAAAAAAACGAAGAAAAAGAATAATAACAATAAAAAATAGAAAAAAGAAGAAAAAGACAGTACCTTTGCGCCTGAAAGGCCTGGACCAGTGGTAGTGGCAGGTTTGGTGGAGGGGATAGGAGCCGTCTGAAGAGAGGTAGAAGGTGGTGCCACATCTGATGCACACTTTCTCGAACGCTGTGGTGTGGTGTGGTGTGGTAGTTATGGTGGGGTTGTTGTGGTGTGGTTGTTTTTGTGGTGTGGTGTGGTTGTTGTTGTGGTGTGGTTGTTGTTGTGGTGTGGTGTGGTTGTTGTTGTGGTGTGGTTGTTGTTGTGGTGTGGTGTGGTTGTTGTTGTGGTGTGGTGTGGTTGTTGTTGTGGTGTGGTTGTTTTTGTGGTGGGATTGTTGTTGTGGTGTGGTTTTGTGGTGGGATTGTTGTTGTGGTGTGGTTTTGTGGTGGGATTGTTGTTGTGGTGTGGTTTTGTGGTGGGATTGTTGTTGTGGTGTGGTTGTTTTTGTGGTGGGATTGTTGTTGTGGTGTGGTTTTGTGGTGGGATTGTTGTTGTGGTGTGGTTTTGTGGTGGGATTGTTGTTGTGGTGTGGTTTTGTGGTGGGATTGTTGTTGTGGTGTGGTTGTTTTTGTGGTGGGATTGTTGTTGTGGTGTGGTTTTGTGGTGGAGTTGTGTTGGCGGAGTTGTTGTGGTATGGTTGTTGTGGAGTGGTTGTTGTGGTATGGTTGTTGTGGAGTGGTTGTTGTGGTTAGATTGTTGTGGAGGATGTGGTAGTGATGCTGATGAAGGTGAATAAATTACGATGTAGATACATTGGAAAACTCAATGGGTTGTCGGAACAAAAATGAAAAAAATAACAACAACGACAGCCTCAACAGCAATGACAGACACAACAACAACAACGGCTACAACAACAGCCACAACAGCAACGACAGCCATAACAGCAACGACAGCCATAACAGCAACGACAGCCATAACAGCAACGACGTCCACAACAACAACAACAGCCACAACAGCTACAACAACAGCAACAACCACCATTATGACTGGGCTTTCTGGTGTGTTCAGTGGCACAGACCACCACTTGGTTGTTTTTGTCTCGGTGTGGGAATCCGTTATCCTTGATTTGTTGTTCCGTCAGCAGGTAGGGCAGCAAACCACGGTATAAACTGGTGACTGTTGTGGTGGTGGGTGGTGGCTGTTGTGGTGGTGGGTGGTGGCTGTTGTGGTGGTGGGTGGTAGCTGTTGTGGTGGTGGTGGTGGTGGCTGTTCTTGGTGGTGGGTGGTGGCTGCTGTGGTGGTGGGTGGTGGCTGTTCTTGGTGGTGGGTGGTGGCTGCTGTGGTGGTGGGTGGTGGCTGTTCTTGGTGGTGGGTGGTGGCTGTTGTGGTGGTGGTGGTGGCTGCTGTGGTGGTGGGTGGTGGCTGTTCTTGGTGGTGGGTGGTGGCTGCTGTGGTGGTGGGTGGTGGCTGTTCTTGGTGGTGGGTGGTGGCTGTTGTGGTGGTGGTGGTGGCTGCTGTGGTGGTGGTGGTGGTGGGTAGTGGCTGCTGTGGTGGTGGGTGATGGACGTTGATTTTTTTAGTGGTAGGATGGTTGTTGAGGTGGTTGGTTGAGGTTGAAAGGGTTGTTGAAGTGGTGGATGGTGGTGATGGTGGTGGGTCGATGTTGAAACGGAGAAATGAACGAAGAAAAATAAAAATAATAAATTCAATTTGTAAAGCGCCAAAACGAGCAACTGAAAGATGAATAGAAAGGTTGGATGGATGGCGCAGTGAAACGGTTGGTTGGATGGATGGCGCAGTGAAATGGTTGGTTGGATGGATGGCGCAGTGAAATGGTTGGTTGGATGGATGGCGCAGTGAAACGGTTGGTTGGATGGATGGCGCAGTGAAATGGTTGGTTAGATGGTTGAGAAATACAATTGAACGAACGATGTGGTTCACGAACAACAAAACAAAAGTGGATAAATGGTGTGGCGGAGTGAAAGGATGGATGGATGGTGTGATGGGTGGCATGCAAGAGCGCAGTGAGGACCAGTGAGGGTGATGTGTTTGGCTGAAGGATTCTTAATACCCCTCTCCACGATGTAGTCCTTACTCTTGTCGCTGTGGGGGTGGGTGGCTTGTATTTAGGTCAGTGGCATTTTTTGTAGGTCAGAGATTTTTTTGTAGGTCAGAGATTTTTTTTGTAGGCCAGAGATTTTTTTTGTAGGTCAGAGATTTTTTTGTAGGTCGGAGATTTTTTTAGGTCAAAGATTTTTTTGTAGGTCAGAGATTTTTTTTGTAGGTCAAAAAAATTAGTATTCAGGTCAGATGGCTTGTAGAAAGGTCAAAATGATTTGTTAGTGGGTCAAAGCATCCTCATGCTAACTCCCACTACTCACAGCCACCTCTTGCCTGCATTTGCGCTTCGAAAAATAAATTTAATAATAATAAAAAACAAAAAAAAAATTATTATTATTATTATTTTTATTTTTATAAGCCACCTGTCAGGAACACCTCCCACACCCAGCAATTCCCTCTTTATGCGCATCAAGGCGCTGGTGCACCTGTGGTGGTGGTGGTGATGATGATGATGATGATGATGATGATGATGATGATGATAATGATGGTTGCGATGATGATGATGATGATTATGATGATGATGATGATGATAATGATGGTTGCGATGATGATGGTAATGGCGATGACGATGATGATTACGTTGAAAACAATAATAAAAAAAACAATAATAAGAACAAAGATAATGACAACGAAAATAACAATAATAAGAAAAAAAAATAATGACAACAAAAATAACAATAATAAGAACAATAGAAACTTTGAAAGGTAGCTGCTTTTTGTGCAATGTTGAGCCAGGCTTTCTTCTTCTGAGAGGGCCTGTGATGATGATGATGATGATGATGATGATGATGACGATGATGACGATGATGATGATGACGATGATGATGATGACGATGATGATGACGATGACGATGATGATGACGATGAAGAAGTAAATAGTAAAAAAAAATGATAAAAAAACAAATAATAAAAATGATGAACATAATGACGTAAAGGTAATAATGTTTATGATAATGGTACTGACGATGGTCGTGCAAAAATATAGAATAGAAAAAAACTAAAGTTCCAACCACAAGAACTAACCACACCCCCAAAAACTAACCACACCCCCAAGAACTAACCACACCCTCAAAAACTAACCACACCCCCAAGAACTAACCACACCCCCCAAAAACTAACCACACCCCCAAGAACTAACCACACCCCCAAAAACTAACCACACCCCCAAGAACTAACCACACCCCCCAAAAACTAACCACACCCCCAAGAACTAACCACACCCCCCAAAAACTAACCACACCCCCAAGAACTAACCACGTCCCAAGAACTAACCACGCCTCCAAGAACTAACCACGCCCCCCAATGACTAACCACGCCCCACAATGATCAACCACGCCCCCCAATGACTAACCACGCCCCACAATGACAACCTCCCACTCTTCACCCTGGTGATGGCGTCTCGGTGGTCGTCATAGAGGGCAGCGCACAAGTCAACTAACTTGTTCAAAGCTGCTTGCCGCGTATTCAAGGCCACGTGACATGAGGATAGCTGTCTCGGCATTGGTCGCTTCACCACTTCCTGATTCGAATCGACCAATCATGTAACGTTATTTTTTGAAATTTAAATATTTTTAGTCTGAGTTTTTTGAAGTTCAAATATTTAAAAAAAATTGTATTCAATAAAAACGAATAATAATGAAAAGAAAATTTAAAAATAATTTTTTTTTTAAATTGAAAAACTAATTTTAAAAAAAATTTAAAAAAATAAAAAAAATAATTAAAAAAAAACCTTTGAAGGTAGGTGAGCAAGACGGGGGTTTCCCTTGGTGGAAACTGCACAATGCAGGTGACTATGTTTGTTGTTGTTATTTAGGCCATCACTATAACTTTTATTAGTATTATTGTTATTATTTTTAACAGTAGTGGTATTAGTAAAATGATTTTTTGTATTATTGCTGCTGTTATTATTGATGATATTATTTTTATTATTGTTGTTATTGTTGGCCAGTTGCTTGAGGTCGTATTGCTTGTTGTTTTTGACGAAGATGGCCTTCTTGTTCACTCCACTGTTCACTCCTCCTCCGTACGCTTCTATCACCGCCTTGCTGCTTGCTGAGGTGGTTGCTATGAACGTCTTAGTGCTTGCTAAGGTTGCTGCTATAAAGGTCTTAGCGGTTGTTGAAGTGGTTGCTATGGAGGTCTTAGCGGTTGTTAAAGTGGTTGCTATCGAGGTCTTAGTGGTTGTTAAAGTGGTTGCTATGGTGGTCTTAGTGGTTGCTGAAGTGGATATGGGTCGGTTTGAGGCTTTGATGGTAATTTTGGTTTTGTTACTGAGTGGAGTGACTTTAGCGAGTGATTGGGTGGATTTGGCGGGTGTTGATAATGATGCTGCTGATAAAGAGGATGTTGATAAGGAAGAAGGTTGTGGAACTTTATAGCTTTTAAAGCTGGTTGAAGAATTGTTGAGGGTCATTTTTGAGGTAATATTGAGAGCAGTTTTGGAAGAGGTGTTTATTGAAGTGTTTTCTTTTTTGTTGGCCTTGTTGAGTTGGTCGTCAGCCTCCTTGTATCTGTTCAGCATCACCTCCTGAGGAGTAGGCTGTACCTTGGCTCTCTTGACCACCTTTGGAATTGTACGTACTACCATGGGTGTGGAAGAGGAGGTGAGGTGTGTGAAGAGAGGTGAGATGTGTGAGGAGAAGTGAGATGTAGAAGGAGAGGTGAAAAAAGAGATGGGTTGTATGAAAGAAAATAAATATTAAATTTATAAATCTTGAAATAAAATACTATAAAAAGTAAAATCACAAATATTAAAATTATATTTTATATAATTAAATTAAAAGCCATATAATTATGTGAAGGTATGGACGAATGGAGGAATGCACACACAGGCCTGCTGGGCACAAGGTCACTGTGTGCTCTTCTCTTCCTGCTCCCCAACTCCTCTCTTGTGACGTCACAACTTTTATTATTTTCTTTATTATTATTATTGTTGTTGTTATCATTTCTTTCGTTAGTACTGTTTTCTTCATCGTTGTTATTATTGTTGTTATTATTGAGTTTTTGAAGAACCTCCTTCATGAAGGCTTGCTTCCTGGCTCTCTCGTTCTCCTTGTACAAACGCTTGCACAACTTCCACTTTGACTTCTCTATCTGCAACTGATTCCTCATTTCCTCATCTTCTTCATCATCCTCATCATCCTCATCATCATCATCATCTTCTTCTTCATCTTCCTCCTCATCATCTTCCTCATTTTCATCCTCCTCATCACCTTCATTTGTTAAGGCTCTTTTAATTTTTTCACTCAATAGCACATCCCTGGGTCTTTTAATATCAATTGACTTTCCACTTTTGGAATAATTTTTCTCTGACATGACATTACTTGCATTTTGTTTGACACTAATTTTTTTGTTTGATTTCGTTCCATCCACACAGTTGTATGGCGCCTTCGTCTTTTTCACTCCACCTCCTTCCTCCACCGCAGTCAGTTCCTTTTTGGCATTCTTATTTTGAATCTTTTTTGTATTTGGTTCAACTTTCTTGTTGTTTTTTATTTTTTTATTTATTAATTTTTCAGTATTATTATTATTATTATTATTAGTATTATAAGTAGTAGTATTAGTAGTAGTAGTATTAGTAGTAGTAGTAGTATTAGTAGTAGCAGTTATAGTTATAATTTTATTATTTTTATTATTAGTAAGTGCAACATCATTAGTGGTGTCAGTTGTGCTGTTATTGGTTGCTGTTTTACTGTTCACACATTCAACTTTTTTCAATGCTTTGTTACTTGATGATACTGATGACAATGGTCTTGATGATGATGATGATGATGATGATGATGATGATGATGATGATGAAGATGATGATGATGATGATGATGATGATGATGATAATGATGACGATGTTTTACCTCTAGTTTTGTTACCTGACAAGACTTGAAGAGGTGGCTTGAGAACAGAAAAAGGAATAGGTATTGATGAGGCTGCTGAGGTAGTTGTAGTAGTTGATGATGATGATGATGATGATGATGATGATGATGATGATGATGGTGGTGGTGGTGTTTTAGATGAATGTATATCTGAAATAGTTTTTTGAGGAAATGTAGAAAGTGGACTAGATACAGAGAAATAATTGGTGGTTGAACAAGAAAGTGATACTGGAAATTTTAGTGATGATTGAGGGAAAGAAGGAGATGGGGCTGATGGAGATGAAGATGATGCTGTATCCAAAGCATGACAAGCATGTGGCATGGTCAAGGAATCAGGTTCAAGACTCATCTGAAGTGGAGTGTATGCACCAAGGTCCACCTCGGAGACATCCGCCAGGGTGACCCTTTCAACTGCCTCCATCTTCATGCGCTTCAGAATGGGTTTGGGAGTAGGGATGTACTGGGGCACGATGGGTCTGTTCATGGAGTGTTTGTCCTTTACCATACTCGTCTGCCGGATTAATCTTTTGTTTGCCAAACCATATCCCTGTAAAAGAGACATGGCAGGGGCTTGTGTTTTGGCTTTCTGCCCTCCTGAAAAAGTTTATGAATTTTTTGAAAACAAATAAAACTTAACCACTATCCAAGTTTTTTTCCAATTAAAAATGTGGAAATACAATTATAATTGTGAATATGCAAGATCAACACATCAGCTTAATAAAACTGACAATAATTATTCGAATCATACAAAATAAAGTTCCAAATTATTTGTTCAACAGCGTAATCATTGTGCCGGAGGAAGAATTGATCTTAGATCTAAAAATACAGACCAGCATTTTCGTGTTTGAACAAACAATTGACCCTTTGGCAATTGC
>OX387251.1:1802564-1810064 GCA_947562095.1 Branchellion lobata | reverse complement strand
ACATGCCCTGTGTAGTTGTTAGTATTTTATGTTTATTTCTGTTCTTAGTCTATTATTATTATTATTATTATTATTATTATTATTATTATTATTATTATTATTATTGCCATCATTGGTATTAACTGTTATCAAAGTTCGAAACACCACCTCAACAACAAAACCAATCCATCACCCAAGTCAACAAAAACACCCCAAACCACACCAAAATAAAAAAATAAAATAAAATAACCAACATAACACTAAAAAAACATCACCACAAAAACACTTCCACCAACAACCACCAATGACTGACAGCATTGACGACAGGTGGGAGGAGCGAAGCTGAAATAGCCACGCCTACAAGGGATCCAGTGTTGCCTCCCAGAATTGCCAGAGCCACTCCAGCTCCAGACGGAAGAGCAATCAGAACACCCACCCACAAGCTGCGCAGCATGCCTCTGGGGGTGGTGGTTGATTTGTCTGTCCATTTGTTCATTCATCAAGGCATTCTTCCAGACATTCATCAAGGCATTCATCCAAGCATTCATCAAGGCATTCATCCAAGCATTCGTTATTTTAACAACAAAAATTCAAAACAATTTTTTTTTAAATTGTCTAGTTATTTAATCACCCCCCAATCAACGCATCCACTCATCCATTTATCTATCAATTTGTCCATCATCAGTTAACATCTCCCTTTATCCATCCATCCATCTATTCATCCATCCATCTATCCATCCATCCATCCATCTACTCATTCATTCATCCATCCATCCATCTATCCATTCATCCATCCATCCATCTACTCATTCATTCATCCATCCATCCATCTATCCATTCATCCATCCATCCATCCATCCGTTTATTCATTCATTCATCAATTCATCCATCCATCCATCCATTCATTTATCCATTTATCCATCCTTAACACCTGGAAGCCATTTCCGACGTGGGCCAGACGGAATCAGCGCTGTAGTCCACACTGCTGCCTTCGATGCTTGCTGTCACCACTCCGAACACAAAGCCTGTATTGTTGTTGTGTTATGGTGTTTTTTTTGTATTTTTGTTGGTGTTGTTGTGGTGTTAGCAGTGGTGTTGTTGTTGGTGGCGGTGTTGTTGTTGACGGTGTTTTGTTGTTGTTGGTGGTATCGTGGTGTTGTTGTTGGTGGTATCGTGGTGTTGTTGGTGGTATCATGGTGTTGTTGTTGTAATGGTGCGGTTTTTTGCGAGATTGTTGTTGTTATTGTTGGAACGTTGATGTTGAGGTGGTTTTGAGGTGTTGGTCAACAACAGCCTAAACAACAATGAATAAATTGGAATCAACAGTAGTAACCACAACAACAACACGCACCAACCATACACCAGGCAAATAAACAGCCCAATGAGTTCAGTCCTGAAGGAGAGAAGACAGAGCTGTGTGTTCTTCACCACCATCCCAAACGTGAAACCAATGATGGGACCCTGGTTGTTGTTGTTGTTGTTTTGTTGGGTGTTCGTTGTTTCATTGTTGTTGGATGTTGTTTTGTTGTGGTTGGATGTTGTTTTGTTGTGGTTGGATGTTTGTTGTATTTTTGTTTGATGTTCATTGTTCGTTTTCAAATGATGTTCAACAGAAAACCATAAAAACAACAAAGATAATGAAGAAAAAATAAGAGCAACAACACAAAAGTTAACTACACTAAAAAACCACCAACAAAAACAACAACAACAACAACAATCACAACAACCAAAGAAACAACATCAAAAACAACCTCAACAACAACCTCAACAGCACCACCAACAACAACCCCAACAACGATATCAACAGCAACCTCAACAACAACTTCAACAACAACAACAACAACAACAACCCCAACAACAACACTACCATGAGAGGACTGATGAGCATACTCGCCACTAGCACAACACTGCTGTTCTCTGCCAGACCTAAACCTGCTATCACGCTGCAGTGGAGGCGATGATGATGATGAAGAAGATGATGATGATGATGATGATGATGAGAATGATGATGATGATGATGAAGATGAGGATGATAAGAACGATGATGATGATGATGGGGATAAAGATTACGATGATGATAAGTAGTATTATTATCATCATCATCATCATCATCATCATCATCATCATCATCATCATCATCATCATCATCATCATCATCCTCATCCTCATCCTCAACACCACCACCAGCCTGGCAAGGAAGATAAGGAGGAGGAAGTCAAAGGTGAGTTTGGCGTTGTTGCCAATGTCACCAACCACCTGAAAAGTGCTTGTGTGAGTCGGTGGTGGTGATGTGGAGGAGAGGATGGATGGATGGCTAGATGAAAAGATGGATGGATGAATGAATTATTGGATGGATGCATGAATGAATTGTTGAATGGATGAATGGATGAATGAATTGTTGGATGGGTGGATGAATGAATGGATAGATAATTGTTAAACGTATATATTGTTGGTTGGCTGAATGGTTTGACAGATGGATGGATCATTCGATGGGTAGATTGTTGGATAATTGATAGTAGACAACTGTTGAACGGATGGGTTTCGGATTAATTTCAGAAAAAAACATCCATCCATTCCTACGCCCAAACGTCCAAACACAACTCCACACCCATCCAACCCCACATCCACATCCAACCACACATCCACATCCAACCACACATCCACATCCAACTACACATCCACATCCAACCACACATCCACATCCAACCACACATCCACATCCAACCACACATCCACATCCAACCACACGTCCACATCCAACCACACATCCACATCCAACCACACATCCACATCCAACCACACATCCACATCCAACCACACATCCACATCCAACTACACATCCACATCCAACCACACATCCACACCTACACACAGTTCCTACCTGTGCCACTGTCAGACTGGACTTGATTGATTTGATGAATTCGGTTTTCTCTGCGTTGAACCTTCACAGTCAAGCGTTGGTTTTTATTATACTTTCATAAAGGAAACTGAACTTGGAAAATTTAAAAAAAATTCTTGAAAATAAATTTATTTTAATTATTAATCTCAAAAATAAAATAATTTTAATTAATTATTTAATTAATTAATCTTTATTATCTTATATTTATTGTGATGTTTCCCGTTTGATCATCATAATAAGGAATTAACCCCTGAAAAATGAGCAATCTTTCCTTCAAAAACAACTTTCATGCAGTTTTTTTTATCTCGAAAGGAAATCAATTTTTATTCTTTTGTGAAATTATTATTATATTGGCGATGACGTCATTATAATGGTTTCTAGGCCACTCTAATCAAGTTAATGTTTCTCGAAGGAGAGTGAAAGATGAGAAAAGGAAATTACATGCTCGGTGAAAAAGACTGAATTATCTTAGTATAATTAATTAAATTAATCAATTTATCTTATCATAATTAATTATTTTATTTAAATTATGAAGTATTCTTTAAAAATTATTAATAAAAATTACTTTTTTGACTTGGTAGAGATGTCTGGCTTGTTGTGATCATCAACACCCTCCTTGTGCACACTGGTCGCAAAAACACTGCATGCATAAGTGAGTATGTGGTGTGTTGTCTTATGTCATCCTCATCCAGCCATCCATCCATTTCATTCTCATCCATCCATCCATCCATCCCTGCTCATTTCATCCTCCATCCATCCACTTCATCATTTATCCATTCATCCATCCATCTCACTTCATCTTCCATTCATCTATCCATCCACTTCATCCTCTATCCATCCATCCATCCACCTCACTTCATCATCTATCCATCCATCCATCCACCTCACTTCATCTTCCATCAATCCATCTATCCATTCATCCATCCACCTCACTTCATCTTCCAGTTATTCATCCATCCCATATTAACTTACCTATCCATCCCCGCTCATTTCATCCTCCATCCAACCATTCATCTCACTTCATTCCCAGCGTTCATTCATCTATCCTTCTTTATTAGTTATTTCTATTTGGGAATCTTTCATGAAAATTCTCCAAATTAATAATTTTATATAAAAATATTTTTAATTATTTTTTTTCTTTTTTGACTAATTCATTTATTTAACCATCTTATTTGGAAAATTGACTTTTTTTGTCACCTTTGTCGAATAATTGAGCTATTTAACAATTTGAAAAAATAATTTTATATTTTAACCATTATTTAAAAGAAGTATAAAAAAATTTTAAATAAATATTTCATTTATTTTTCTTCCATTAAGCCATTAGACGTACCTGACAGACGTGCCAGGGATCCAGCCAAGGCCAAGGCTGGTGAGAAAGTTGTAGATGTGATCACATCGGTCCTTCGACACCATGAAAGTCACCTGGAAAGTAGGGAAGAGGAGAAGGAGGGGGAGGAGGAGAAGGAGAAGGAAGAGGAGGAGGAGAGGGAGGAAGAGGAGGAGGAGAAAGAGGAGGAAGAGGGGGAAAAAGAAATAGGAGAGGATGAGAAGGAAGGAGATAAGGAAGAAGAAGAAAAAAGTGGAAAAGAGAAGAAGGGGAAGAAGGAAGGAAGAGAGAAAGAAAAGGAAGAAGAGGAAGAAAAATAAAAGAAAAGAGAAGATTGAGAAAATGAGAAGAAAAAGTTAAAAATAGACTCAAGGAAAAAGGTTTTCAAAAGAAAACATGAATGACAAATCTCACCCACTCAACCAACAATTATCACTCATTTACCCACAAAACTGACAACAACAACCCACCCACCATCCAACAACAACCCACCATTCAACAACAACAACCCACCATTCGACAAAAACAATCCACCCACCATCCAACAACAACAACCCACCCACCATCCAACAACAACAACCCACCATTCAACAACAACAACCCACTATCCAACAACAACAACAACCCACCCACCATCCAATGGGCTTCATCACTTGTCTTCTGCCACACATAGTTGCTCACATTCAACTTACCAACAAGTTTGTCCTCCAAAAACTTAAACAAGGATAACATGATGATTAATACCAACATTTTTTTTAGTTTTGATAAAAAATTATTTTTATAAAAACTATTAATAGTGTAATCAATAGCTATTTTTTCAATAAATTAATTTTATGCAAAAAATTAGTATATGAGTGAATACATACACCTTAGACACCATATGAATACTAGATATGAATAAAAAGTGAAATGGTTTGAGTGTGAAACTGCCAAAATGAGGCTTAATCAACTGAAGCATTTAAAAAAATCCATGATTGACAATCCCAATCACCTCTCGGAGGGTCATAACTTCCTGACTCACAAGCTCATCATTTTCCATTTTATCATTGACTTCTTTCATAGTCAATCCTTCTCCACTTCCTCCTTCTGCACCAGAATATACCTCGGACACTTTGAACCTTGATCCAGCCACTTCCTTGTAGTTCTCAGTGCCAAGAGGTTGAGAATCCTTCTTTTGCACCTTATTGATTGAATGACTTGACTGAGATTTCACAAATCTCCCCACCACCTCCCCAGTCCCCAATAGCGGATGTGTTTCTGCAGGCGCTTCCGAGTCAATTTCATCACGTTCTGAATTCTGTTTTGGCTCTGATTTTGTAAGCTTGGCGACCTCAGCAGAGCTGGCGGTTTCTTTGAGTGGCTGTGAGACCGAAGATTTTTTCAAACCCTCTTCGGGCTCTTCTTCTTCCACTTCTTCTACAGGAATATAAAGAACAAAAAGATTCGCCATTGCTTTCAGTCACCGTCGTAAAAACTAAAATCACCTTTATATGATTGATCATGACATATTTAGCGTCAGACCCAAAATGACCGATTTACATAAACAGGTATACTCCGTAAGACATACCTTAAAAACTGTTCTATTTATAGGACTATTGTTTCTCCCTATTTAAACTTTTTTGTTAAAAACACTTCGCTGAGCATTGTATTTTCTTATAAATATTTCTGAAGTATTTTTATAATAATTTTTTAATACGTATCTTTCTTCCTTGTTTCAATGAAAAATAGGTTTTCTCTAGTTGTAGGCATTAATCCTGATTACATTTTTGAGAGTAGTTGAAAAATACACTTCTGCAAAAGCTCTAATGTAAAATTGATAATTTTCTAAAATAAATTTTCTTTAAATTCATGAGTCGATGGAATGCTACGGATGAGCTTTTGAGTGGTAGCCAGTGATCATAAATTACATCAACATCTATAAGTCATGTCGTCTCAGCAACACTTAGGCGGCAATATAACATAATGGCGGGTGTTATGAAGATGGCGTCATACACGGGGCTTCAAAAAGTTGGATTACGATGGGAGTTTGATCAAAAACTGCCAAAATCAGCGCTGTATAATTTTGGATTAGATTAGATTAGATTAAATGCAAATAATTTCAGGTATGATGTGTTTCCATTCTAATATTTTCAGCACGTTCCTTTCAGCTGGGGAGTAGCTTTGTGGGCCTACAGTTCCAGAACAACAACATGTGATCGGGTAGCAATTTCATCCAAGCCACTGACTGTTGCATTACTTCTGATCTAACACTCTATAACTTCTCTACTTTGTTTTTGTAAAGCTCTTAAAATCTTGTTTGAACATTGAGGTAACAGAGAGCTTTTGAACAATGTTGATCAGCGCTATACAATGTATTGATTAGATTGGATAGTTACATTGTTCTATGCTGCTTCAACGCCAAGTCATTTTTCCAGTTTTATAGGCCTGAAAGAATATTGTTTGAAGGTGGTCTGAGGTAACTGGTCGAAATATGGGATAGGAAAAAAAGGAATAAAAACAATAAACGAAGAGAAGTGGTGAGTTTGATTGATGATAGATCTCGCTAATAAGTATCAAAAGGCTAAAATAAAAGGTGCGCCAGACTACGAGAAAATGAATGAAATCTTCTGGAACAGCTGTTGAAGAGGAGGACGACGACAACGAAGATGATGGTTCAAGATGGAGTGGTTGTGTGGGAAGACAATGGTTTGCAATGAATAATGATGACTCGAATGCTGACAAAAAGGGGACCTCAAGGAACTTTGATCCATTAAATACATTATAACTCTGCCTTCTCATTCATGCCTTCTCACCTCCGACCTCAGCGAACTATTCTTAAAGAGGTCGTGATTAAAGAGATTTCATGCTATGAAACATACAAAAGTCTTTTCAAAGTCTTATCTCCCCTTGAAATCTCAAGTTCAAACCATTACAACCCATATGTACACTTTCATATTATTTGTTCAGATATTAAGCTTCGTTTAATGAGTCTTTCAAGTCATCGCTTGAATAGAAACACTTTTTTTGACTTATTATTGAAATCACTAAGTCAAAGGTTGAAATCACAATAGGCTTCGCCATCTGTCCTTGTGACATTCTTTGTCCGTTTATTTGATCATTTATTATTTAAAAATTATTTTGGTCATTTTATATTGAAGTTTCATTTTTTTTAAATTAGAAAAAAATAATTTCAATCCGTTTTTATGTCTAAAAAGACGATTGAATAAAACATACTTCAACATCAAAAACATTCTTTTTTTTCTCTTCCTCCTCCTCCTCCTCCTCCTCCTCCTCCTCCTCCTCCTCCTCCTCCTCC